>MU106068.1:102674-188287 GCA_012274485.2 Sinapis alba | reverse complement strand
GTTTCTCATAATACTCCTCAAACCTCCGCAACAACTGTTTCGCCTCTTCGTCGTCCTTTGGACCAACCTTCAACGACGCATCACTTTCCACCGGCAATGACGGTGATGCATGAGCAGCCTCATCAGACATATTGTTGAGTTTCTTGCAGAACTCGTCCACCTTCCTTTTCTTATGAGCCTCCACGATCATCGACGATGGTGAGTAGCCCTCGCCGTTGATGATTCCTGAGTGATTGTTTCCATGGAGAAACCGCTGTGCAACGACGTCGAAGGAAGGGCTACCAAACGTGAACGGTTGTCCCGAGCCGGAGTAGGTGAGAAATCCAACGTCGGCGCCACAGAGAATGGAGAGTTGACTGAGCTTACTGTAAATTCCGTTTTTACGCTTGGAAAATGTTACCATTCTAACTTCGTTATTCTCTACTTTTTTAATATCTATCTTTTGTTTTCCTTTTGTTTTTTTCTCTGCCATCTTTTTTTGGTAAAGAACTTGAAATTACACAAAAATGGAAAATAGAAAATTTAGAATGTATTTCCTTCTTCTTGATTTAGTTAAGAAAATATTTTATTTCTGAGTGCAAAGCTTTGTTTTATAGATAGAAAGTGTGGTAGGAACTATTATATTGCATGAAAGTTAGTCAATGCTTCAGTTTTTGGTATCGGAAATTTGATTTCTGTAAGGTAATTTTGTGAATGAGAGTTATGTCATCTATGATAGTCTTAGATGCACATTAATTGTTCATTTTTTTGACTACACTAGTCAACAAATCAATTCATTATGGTACCTAAAACTATTATGAACTCTCACTCACAATGTTACCTTAAGTTTATTTACAAGAAAATGTCAAACTTTCAAAAATAAAACTGAATCATTAACTAATTTTCATGCAATAGTTAAATTTTGGTAGATTGAAAATTTTAATTAAGAGTGAAAGAATACATACATATGTTTAAAATGCTAACTTCTACCTCATTTATTGCTGTTTAATTGTTGTTTAAGGAAATTTCACAACAATTAAGAAAAATAATAATTTACTGTTATCCCTGTTTAGGATCGCGGTAGGCATTAATTGAAAAAAATTCAAAGGTTAATTGTAAATGTTTTTATTATATACTCCCTCCGTTTCATTTTAGTTGTCAGACTTGGACACACAGATTAAGAAAATATTTAATTTTGCATGTTTCCAAAATAAAAACACAACTACCAATACACCTAACCACATTTCAACCAATAGAAAAATAGATTAAAATAAAAAATCAATAAATTTTGCATTAAAACTATAAAACGACACTTATTTTGAAACAAAAATTTTACTCTACAACGACACTTAATCTGAAACGGAGGGAGTATATTGCTATGAAGTCGTGGGGTTCGAGGAGATGATTTGCTGTATTTGCCTTATTTTCTATTTTTATCTTTAATGACAAAAAATTACAAAAATGCCCTTATTTTCTTGTTCCCCACTGTGATCTGTAAACCCTAAAAGTCCGACTGGTGACCAATCTGGAAACAAGAAGAATAAATAGAAAATGAATGGAGAAAAATCAAATAGCATGAATGAAAATGAATGGTTATTCTTTCTCAAATTTAACAAAGAACAATTTTGCTTTTTATTTCTCTGAAAAAAAAAATGAGAAAAAATGAGAAAAAAAATTTATTCTTTGTGAATGATGATTTTTTTAGGAACAATAGAGAACACATTGTTCCTCGTCGTTCTTTGGTCAACATTCATACTCTAATTTCCATCATCTACCATGTTTTTCTCGATTTACGCAACTTTGACATGTTTACTTGTAGTATTGTTCAATTTTAATAGGGTTTCAACCATATAAATGATTTTGACCTTGAAATTTATTAAAATTATTTTTTTTTCTCCAGAAAATCCAGGTTTTTTGAACAAATTGGTTCGATCCGCCATGGTTCACTGCCGAACAACAAATATACAATTTAGTTATATAGTATGTATTTAGTATTTTAAAATTAGCAACAAATACTTTTATGTGTATAATATTAGTCTCTTAGCATTTATTCACCAAATTATGTTTTGGCTAGGGAACTCTGGGACTGTTGTTATAGGAAAATGGGGTCCTCCAGCACAAAGCATTCTAAAATGTAAAGTGTACGCAAATTGGAGGAATGCAAAGTTGCACAGTGGATAGCTCTAGACTTCAATGGATTTGTCAGATTTCATGCTGGAGAGGCCTTTACCTAATCAACAAATCGCTTGGTTCTACAGAGAGCTAGAGACTTGAGAACGACTTAGTTGATCATTGCCTCGGATCATCATGACACTTGTGAAGCAATAGCTTCTCCATCTCAATGGCAAAGTTTCGGTTTCTCCTTGCTCAAATTGCTGAGCTGCAGAACTTGTTTCTCAACCTGACTTTCGAGTTGGAAAAGATAGAAGGTAATATGAGTGCATGAGATATAGCCAAGAGTGTCATGTGCACAAGAGAAGTAGAAGAGAAGCAGACGGATGTGACTAATTTATCTTTTCCTTAAAATGTTTGTTGTTATTGTCTCAGGTTATGGCTTTATTTAAGCTTTTTGATCTCATTTTTTTTTAAATCTTTCACTTTATGGATTTGTTCATTTCATGCGTTAAAAATAGATTATTCATAAAAGAAAATCTAATGAATTTGTTTAGAATTTCAAACCAAATAAAATCCTTACATTTTAGCTAGAATGAAATGATTATTTATTGGAGTGAGATCCGTGAGGCTGGAATCCATCAAGCGTATGATTCATGGGGCAAATGGCCTATTTCAACATCAACTTTACCTGTCGTGCCTATTCATTCACGAACTTTGTAGTAATGCGTATTCCATATTGAATTAATCAAAAATTCAAAAATATTACACGAACTTTACACATAGTGCTTTTTTCATTCTCGAACTTTACGTAGAGCATATTCCATACTGAACTAAACAAAAAATTTAAAATACTACATGGACTCTCAAAATCGTGCTTATATATATATTGACCGTCAAATATGTTAGTCATCTGTTAATTTATCAAAATAAATATTTAAATTAATAGTAATTAATTTTTGGTATATTTGGTTAGTTTGGATAAAATAAGATATCTTTGGTTATTTTGTTTAATGAATATTTTTGATTATTTTTGGTACATTTGGTCAGTTTGGATACATAATACCCGAACCGAGCTCGATCATATGGTATGAATATTCAAACCCATTTTAGATACATTGGTTATTCGGTTATTTTTAAACTCATATACATCATAACCAAACTCACTCGGACCTCGGAGAATCCGACCCTAATCTGATCCAAAATTTTGTAATACCCAAACGAGGCTTAATTTCAATACCCTCAAAAAAATCTGAAATCCTAAAAATTTAGTTTGAACCTCAAAAAAATATATTTAATTTCACAAAATCTATTCAAAATGACGTTGTTTTGATAAATTAACGGCTAACGAACACTTTTGGCGGTCAATATATATATATATAAGCACGATTTTGAGAGTTTGTGTAGTATTTTTAAAAATTTTAATTTTAAAGAATTTATTTAAAATAATGATAAATTAATGGATAATTAACACGTTTGGCGGTCAATATATATATAAGCACGATTTTGAAAGTTCATGTAGTATTTTAGAAATTTTGTTTAGTTTAATATGGAATATGCTCTAATATAAAGTTCGAGAATGAAAAAACACTATATATAAAGTTCATGTAGTATTTTTAAAATTTTGTTTAATTCAGTATGAAATACGCACTACTACAAAGTTCGTGAAAGAATAGGCACGACGGATAAAGTTGATGTTTAAATAGGCTCTTTCCTCTATGATTCATTGCATATTTCCAGTGAGCAAAACAAAAATCTTATGAATATAGATTATATAAAGCATTTAAAATTGTATATATTGAGATCGTTTTTTACTAAATATGTTTTAATTTATAATGTGTGTGCCATGAAAAAGTGTTAACGTTGACTAACTATTAATTCATTAAGAATAATGTTTAATTTACTACAATAAAAACTCAGCTTATGTATACAATATTCAAATTTACATTGAAGATCTGTTTGTTAGTAAAATCTAGTAAATATGTAAAAACAAATCTTGTGGTTTACACAGCCGAGAAAAGGGTTGTTTTGTGGTTTACACAGCTGAGAAAGCACGTTTTGCTTTTCCAGTAAGTAACATGAGCAACTCTGTTTTCCAAGAGCTCTTGAAAATCTCTGAAGACGAGTTCAGCCTCCCAACTAGTGGCCCATAAACTTGCCATTTGATTCAGTTTTCTTGGAGTATCTGATGAAACTGATTAGATAACGAATGAATGGGAGGGGGGGGGGGGTGTGCAAGAGAAGTGTGTAGAATTTTTTGCATTTGTAAAGCTTCAGTTATAAACGCAGCCCATTATTTGTATTATCTTTTAATTTGTCTCATCAAAATCAACTTTCATTGTAAACAAGGAAAACTGAAACTTGTTTGGTCTACTAAAAATGTTTTGCCCTGAAACTTTGTGTTATAAAAAATGGTAACATGGTTAGAGTTTTCAGTCAATTTTCCTTAAGAATCTCTTAGAAGTTATACACAGACACGACATGTTTGTATGATCTAAGCTTAACCTATGACATAATCTCAAGCAAATGTGATAGCAGAAATATTTGAGTCGCTGGCAAGAAAATCTAAGAACCTACTTCTTCTTTGATTCACTACTAGCACATGCCTTTCTTTTGTATCTATCTACTTCTCTGATCTTTAGTGGTAACCACATTTTTGTTGTCCTTGATTTCGCCAAAAATATTTGGTATCCCCTTTTTTTCTCTTAGTTACTCACATTTTGATGTTATCTCCTTATATCCTTACAGTTTTAAGTTAGTTATATGGGATATGTTAATTATCAGACAGAATAATTAGTAACGAGTCTGCAGAGCGTGTTTAAAGATGTAAGTATCATGTTACTGATGATATAGTGTCGAAGGAAATGTTGGGTGCAAGACGGTAGAAGCTCAAGAGATTGTCCAGGAACAGAGAGCTAGACAAAACACTAGGAGATACTTCATTTGTGGCGCAACATTTCCCAGGGCCATGGGCAGCTCCTTCGCTCATGGTATTGTTGCCCTTTAACATTTGTTTTGCAGGTCATAGAGCTTGTTCTGGTTCAAGTAACAGTGATCGTCTCGGGCCCGTTTCTTCTTTTCCGTTCTCGGCTGGGAGGTCTTGCAGTCTCCCTTCTTGCGCGGGTTCGGCGGTCGAGGTGTGGTGTATAGTTGGTTTTACGGGGCGCTCTCCTTCGGTTAGTGACTTCGGCCCCCTCTCCTTCTGTCCGTCTAGTGCTTCATTGTAGGTGACGATTACACACATTGATGAGTTCATCGGGTACAAGCTACATCGGAGACGTCATAAGAAGCCCTGGCATCCGAGGAAACAAGGTGAATCTCACCTTCTTGTGGTCAACGTCAACGGTTGAGAACGGTAACCGATTCCCGAAAATTTAAGATCTAAACTAGCGGAACGTGCCAGGGAGTTGGGTTGAACGAAGCTAGTTAGGAAATTTCTGATTTGGGTTATTTTGTTCGAATCTTGTTTGTAGTCGAAACTAATTCCCGTTTTCGGGTTGCTTAATTAAAAAAAAAAAAAAAAAAAAAAAAAAAAAAAAAAAAAAAAAAAAAAAAAAAAAAAAAAAAAAAAAAAAAAAAAAAAAAAAAAAAAAACACTAGGAGATGAACTCAAGACTATCTACAGGAACGGAGATTGAAGGTAAGCAAATTTGAGTTCAGACCTGCTTATCTTCTTATTTCCTTTTACTGATTTCATTCGCGTATGATCAGGATTCATTGGATTAGTACGTTTCTTTTTCTTTAAGAGGAAACAGAGTTACGCAACACACAGCAACGAGGACTCTTCGATTGTTTGGGATGCAAGAAACTGATACATGTTGGGAAGATTTAGGTCAAGCTTTTCATAATCTCAATCTTGTGATTTGTTCATTGTTGTTGTTTAATTCGTTTGATCACTCTACATTAGTGTAAATGTAGCTACTTATAAGTATATTCTACATATACCCATTTAGACGTCAATATTTATATTTTGAGAGAATTCTAACTTTACATTAAGTTGACTACACTTTTCAAATTTAACAATTTTCAAAACTAAGTTCGTGATAAAAATCAAAATTAACCCTATTCAATCATTTATAAATGTTTAAAAATTATTTATAAAAGTTTATAAATCCAACTTCACCTCTTAAATAATACCCTAAATTATAATCAATATATCATAAACCCAAACATTAGAGTATTTTTATTGAGTGTATTTTTGGAAGTCAACTTAGTTTTTTTCCATCAATTTCTCTTCTATATTTTGTCAGATGAAAATCTGCAGATATACATATAACCTTATGAAATCTGTTGAATAGTTGTGATCTTTGTTCTTTAACAAATAGTTGTAACGTAAATAAGTGAACATTTAAATAAAATAATAATTAGTTTTTGTTTTGGAATGATGAAACTAAATTGACAACAATTCTCTCCATTTGGTTTGTGAATTATCAAATGCAGGATAAAGATTATCTTGGGAGCTTTTCTTAATTGGGTTTCTTTAGATGAAACCCACAGATCAATTCCATGGAGAGTTTTCATTGAAAACCTTTAGGCAAAAAAAACTAGTTTTAGGGTTCAAAGGAGTCAAGAACCATTTGGGAGAGAGGGTGAGCTATTTTAGGAAAGTGCGACAAAAAGAGAGATTGGCGATTTAGCGCCGCCGCCGGACTCACCTGTGCCTGTCTTGGGTGCCGTTGAAGGTCAGGGTGTCGGAGAGGGTTTGATTTAAGTGCAAGCAAGTTCTGGAAGAGAGAAGAAGAAACAAGAGGTCGTCGTTGCTCCGAAAGCTGCATCGTGGGTTGATGTAGCTCAGGAGAAGAAGGTGTTACGAAAATACAATCTCGAAATCACAGATTTGGATGGTCACTCAAATGTAGAGATACCAGATGATGTTGTCGTTAACTCGAACCCGCTTTGGGAGGATTTTCTGTTAGGTAAGTTTCTGGACACTGCGCCACACATCGCTCGGATTCATGCCGTTGTGAACAAAATTTGGAGGGAAGGAGGAAGGGGTCAACTTGTAGAAGTTCATGAGGTGGACTCTGCAACAATGAAGTTCAGGGTCTCTGATTCTGCAAAGAGAGCAAGGATACTCAGGAGAGGGATGTGGAATATCGGTAACATACCTTTGGTAGTAACAAAATGGACTCCGGATGAGCTTACGGAGAAGCCAGAAGTCAAATCAATACCACTTTGGGTTTATCTCAAGAATGTTCCGATGAATATGTTCTCATGGGAGGGCTTAAGTTTCATCACTAGCGCAGCGGGGCATCCGGTGAGGCTCCACCCTGAAACAGCTTCTTGTTCTAACTTCAAGATAGCAAAAATCTTTGTATACGCGGATCTATCTAAGGAGCTACCTCAGAAAATCAACTTCACAAAGAATGGGAAGTCTTCACTAGTTGAATTTATCTATCCTTGGTTACCTGCGAGATGTAATACCTGTGGCAAGTGGGGTCACACCGAGAAGGCATGTGTAATGAACAAAAAAGATGAGACTTTTAAGTCTGTTGCAGAGATCATAGAACATGGAATGAAAGGTAACGACACAGACGTTGTGGAGCAGACTGAAGTGAACGTAAAAGAAAGAGCTGTGGAGCAGACTGAAGTGAACCTAAAAGAAGGAGCTGTGGAGCAGAATGAGAACACAGGAAAAATTGTTGCAAGCGGTACAGAGAATGAAGTAGAGGAAGGCGAAGTGACTGAAATCTGGTCAAATGTAACTCCAGGAAAGGCTAGCAGAAGTCCCAAGTCTAAGGTGCTTGAATATAAACAGGTTAAAATTGCGACGAGATTTTCTGCTCTAGAGGATATCAATGACAATGGTGATCTGGTCAAGGTGATGGTAGAAAACAGTGAGATCCCTCTAGCCCTGGAAAAGACTCAAGAAGACATGGAGAAAACAGAGGCTCGAGAAGATACTGAGGCAGGAAAGACCCGACAAAACACTGAGGCAGAAGGTGTTTCAATCACCTCTGGAGAAGTAGTTACATCGCAAGAAAATAATTCTGAGCTAGGGAGAGAAAAGAGTAAACATGTCGAGAAGCATGAGAAGCCCGAGACTGAGAATGTAAAAAAATATGAAGTGCGAGGAGGAGAAAATCAGTACCTTGCAGGTTCTGCGATTGGAGGAAACTCCAATTTAAGACCCTCCTTACCAAGGAATTCCAAAACAAATCACAGGATAGTCCCTAGCAAGGACACAGAAAACCCTGGTCCTCAGGGAAGACGTAGTAACCGAAAACCCTCCCAATGACTGGATTCTTCTGGAATGTGAGAGGATTTAACAAAGTTTCAAAACACACAGTCGTCCGCAATTGGATACAAAATAAAGGTTTGCAGTTTGGTGCTTTGTTGGAGACAAGAGTCAAGGAGAGCAAATCTGCTCGCATTGTATCTTCTGTTTTCCATGGTTGGTCGTACGTAAATAATTACGAGTTTAGCAGGAAGGGAAGGATTTGGTTTCTCTGGAATGCTCAAGTAAGGGTAACTCCGGTTTTTAAATCTGATCAGATTATTACAGTTTCAGTTTTATTGGAAGAAGAAACAGAGGAGTTTTTATGTTCTTTTGTGTATGCTGAGAATACAGTGGAGAGAAGGAAAGAGTTATGGGGAGATATTAAATCTCATCAAGACTCGCCTATGTTCAGAAATAAAGAATGGGTTATTGTGGGGGATTTCAACGAGATACTTGAAGGAGAAGAGCATTCTACCTATCAGGATGTTGGTTTATCCACACCAGGAATGAGAGATTTTGAAAATACAGTTCAGTATTGCAGTCTTAGTGATCTGGGTTATCAGGGACCAAAATTTACTTGGTGCAATAAGCGTGATGAAGGGATCATTTGCAAAAAGCTAGATCGAATCTTGGTAAATGAAGTTTGGCTTGACCACCGAGCTCAGTCATATGGTATCTTCGAATCAGGGGGGTGTTCTGATCACCTTCGAGGCAGGTTTCACTTAAAGGCTGAGGCAGTTGGTAAACACAAACCGTTTAAGTTCTCAAATGCGGTTGCAGACATGCCTAGTTTCTCCAGATGGTATCAAACTACTGGAAAGATACTCAGCCATTATTCCAATCCACATCTGCGCTTTTTTGCTTCTCTAAGTATCTCAAAGCTCTAAAACCTTTGGTCCGGACTTTGAGTAAAGAAAAACTAGGAGCACTCACCAAAAAAGTAAAGGAAGCTCATTTGGATCTCTGCGCTAAACAAGAGAAATTACTCGAAGCTCCTACTCCAGAATATATAATTGCAGAAAGAGTGGCTGCAGAGAGATGGCAAAGAGTCTCAGACATTGAGGAAAAACTACTGAAGCAACGCTCTAAACTTCATTGGCTACAGGTGGGAGATCGCAATAACAAGGTCTTTCACAATGCAGCTAAGATTCGAGAGACAAGGAATGCAATCCGAGAAATTAGATGTCCCACTGGGAATGTAGCTACCTCGCAGGAGGATATAAAAAAGGAAGCTGAGAGATTCTTCAGTGACTTTCTTTCTTTTGAGCCGACTGACTTGCAGGAAATAACAGTCACTGAGTTGCAGGAGATACTGCCATTTCGATGCACTGAAGGAGATCGAAACATGCTCACGAGAACAGTTACAGAAGAAGAAATCAGAGAAGTGGTGTTTAAGATGCCAAGCAACAAATCTCCGGGACCGGATGGTTTTACTACCGAGTTTTTCAAATCATCATGGAGTATTATAGCGAAAGACTTCACGACTGCTGTACAATCGTTGTTCAGTAAGGGCTTTCTTCCTAAGAGTCTAAATGCAACAATTCTGGCGCTTATACCAAAGAAGGACTCAGTACAGGAGATGAGAGACTACATGCCAATATCTTGTTGCAATGTTCTCTACAAGGTGATATCCAAGATCATAGCTAACAGATTAAAAGGTACACTGCCCCAGTGTATAGCTTATAATCAATCAGCATTCGTCAAGGATCGTTTGCTAGTAGAAAACCTGCTCCTAGCCACAGAGATTGTAAAAGATTATCACAAGGAAGATGTCTCACCAAGATGCGCCATGAAAATTGATATTGCAAAAGCTTTTGATTCGATCCACTGACCTTTCCTTCTGAAGACTTTGCAAGCTCTAAACATGCCTGAAGAATTCATCCACTGGATTGAACTATGCGTCTGCACTGCTTCTTTTTCAGTGCAAGTGAATGGAGAACTTGCCGGGTTTTTCCAGAGTAAGCGAGGGTTGAGGCAAGGCTGTGCGTTGTCCCCTTACCTATTTGTGATCTGCATTAACGTGCTGTCCCATATGCTCGACAAAGCTGTGGAGAGGAAGCTCATCGGCTATCATCCAAGATGTAAGAATATTCTGCTAACACACTTGTGCTTTGCAGATGACTTACTAGTGTTCACTGATGGAACCAAGAGATCCATTGAAGGTGTACTCCAGGTATTTAGCGACTTTTCTGCTATATCAGGTCTGAATATTAGTTTGGAGAAATCCACTCTCTACATTGCGGGTATAACAGAGGCTACTGAAACAAACATCCTCACCAACTTTCCGTTTGCGTCTGGTAAGTTACCAGTACGGTACCTGGGGCTCTCCTTACTCACCAAACGTATGACGGTTAATGACTACTTGCCACTGGTGGAGAAAATTAGAAAAAGAATGAACTCTTGGACAGGAAGATTTCTATCTCATGCAGGCAGGTTGCAACTGATTAATTCGGTAATAACAAGCCTTGCAAATTTTTGGTTATCTGCTTTCCGTCTGCCAGGGAGTTGTTTGAAGGAGATAGAACGTTTGTGCTCTGCTTTTCTCTGGTCCGGACCAGAGTTAAAAACTACAAAGGCAAAAGTTAGTTGGAAGGATATTTGTGTACCAAAGGCTGAAGGAGGATTGGGAATCAGGCCTTTGAAGGAAGTAAATGTCGTGCACTGTCTTAAACTCATTTGGAGATTGTTTTCTGCCAAGTCTTCACTATGGGTCCGATAGATACATTGTTACTTGATCCGAAAAGGATCTTTTTGGTCAATCAAAGGCAGTACTAACTTGGGATCTTGGATGTGAAGAAAGCTTTTAAAACTAAGGAACCTTGCAAAGGGTTTCCTAAAAGTGGAAGTAAGAAATGGAATGAATTCTTCCTTCTGGTACGATGTCTGGTCCCGTTTTGGAACTTTGAAGTATGTTCTGGGAGATAGAGGTCTCATTGATCTTGGTATTGGTGATAATGCTACCATTTCAGAAGTACTGGTTAAGCATCGATGCAGAAGGCACCGGCTGAGCATACTAAATAAGATAGAGGAGGAGATAGCAAAACTTAGACTCAACGCTGCGCAAGAGGATGACATTCATCTTTGGAAACAAGCTGAAGATAAGTTTGCGACCAAGTTCTCAACAAAAAAGACTTGGGAACAAATCAGAAGCAACTATCAAACTTGCACATGAAGTAAAAGCGTCTGGTTTTCTCAATCAACACTAAAGTATGCCTTCTTTCTCTGGGTAGTTCTGAGGGATAGACTGCAAACAGCGGACAGAATGCAGCAATGGAACATAGTCATCAACACAATTTGTGTCTTATGCAATGAAGAGCAGGAATCTTGTGGTCATCTGTTTTTTGGTTGTCGATTCTCGGGACAGATATGGCGAAAGCTAATAGGAGGGCTTATGCAAGATGATTTTACTACAGACTGGAACACTCAAGATTCTCCTTTCTAATCCGAGACTCACCCCAACAAAGACATTTATCTTTCGGTATGCTATGCAAGCAACGATGCATGCAGTGTGGAGAGAACGAAATGCTAGAAGGCATGGAGAACAACCGAAAGATGTTAGCTGTCTGGTCAGGTTTGTGGACAAGACAATGAGGCTCAGGTTGCTCTCAGTAAAGGGAAAGGGACATCAATATCTTGATGAAGGTCTAATGATTTGGCTTGGGATCCAAGAGATACATGAAGGAGATAGATAAATTCTTTTAAAATAGTTTTTTTTATTCTTTAAACATAAAGAAGAACAAATGCATTAAATGTAAAAAGTTTTTGCTTGAATAAAATTTTACATTCATTCAAAAAAAAAAACTAGTTTTTTTCAAAAAAGAGGGCTATAGGTTTACGATGAACCAGAGTTACTTGACTTATATCGGGCTCCTTGAAACACAAGAAACATATATGCGTTGGACAAGCAAGCTTTCTAACAACACGTGGTTAGAAAGTTTCATTAAACCGTAAAATCATCTCTTAATGAAAAGATGATTCTCTTAACTTTTCCATCCTTCCACCTACTATTCATTTTTTAGTGTTTTTATAACGAGAGACCTTTGATAAAAAGCAACCGATGCGGGTGCTCTTTTGACGTTTTTGGTATGAGAGAAAAAACAGAATGTCATTAAATATACATATATGCATCTTGGGACGTCTGATTAATTACACGAACTAATGTTATTCTCAAACCGGAATAAAAAATATGGATTAATATAAACTTAAAAGTGAAAGAGGGTTTGTCTAGGTCACTTTATTGACCATATTAGTCTAGGTCATGTATATCAAATATCTTCAAGTGTGAATTTACTATTGTTTCTCAATAGGTATTTTCAGAATTCACACTCGGTTAAATTTTTATAGCATTTTTATACATGAAAATTGTTTCACTTTTTATGTTGCTTATGTAATCCAGTGATAAAAGAATCATTTTTTGCTTATTCTGAGTTGCAATGTTCCTTATGGCTTGCTGCTTAGAAACATCTTCATATAAGATTTCATCACAGAAGACTAATATTTATGAAGTAAGGTACGAGCGCACATGTTATAGAGTGAATAAAACGATATATTGTCCATCTACCAAAAGGAACACGAGTAGTTTCATTTACCAGGTAACAGTTTTCTCTTCTATATGACCTGATTCTGTTCTCTAGCTACAAGTAGATGATAAAGATGAAACATAGTTTACTCATTTCATTTGATTTACTTATTTTCACCGGAGAGGCAAGATAATGATAATTATCAACAGATTCTGGAGGAACAGAGAAGGAGATACATTGAGAGGCAGAGGAGAGAGGCTCTCGTTTGAGGCTTAAGCAGGTGTTGATTTGACTCATTTAACATTTCCATAAATTCGGTAAAAAAATATTTCCCTAAATTGATTTTTGAATTAAAACATTAGAGTTATTTTACTTGGTTTTCTTCAGATCATACAAACAGTTCACTTTGATTAAGTGTCGGACCTGAGATACATTAACAGAACTCGGATTCATACTTACAGAGGGCAACAGATTTTTATAGTTACGAGAACACAAAGAGAGCCTCCCCCCTCGCAGATTCCTTGGGACACAAAAAAAAGTGATACATATTGAGGAGCTTTCTTATGTTTAAATCTCGTTGTAGGTGTCGGTTAAATTACCTTATAAAGATTGAGTTTGGGATAAATTTGAGCCTATAGCCGCTGGATATAAGCCGGTAAGAAGTATAATAGCTGAAAGTTTAATATATCATAAATGTTATTTTATCATATCATAATCATTTATTATAAGATTTTTATATAATAAATTTCTCTTTTGGATTTATAAAATATAATCTATAATTGCTTAGATCATTTATATTTTTATAAAACATTTTTATAAGATATACATTCGCTTTAAATGTGTATAGTTGATAGGCTAATTTAGTGTTAGTTAAAGTTTTATACTTTACCTATATTTTAAAAATTATGTGCAACGTGAAAGTTATATAATTATTTTAGTAATTAATAAATAATCTAAATTAAGTTATATATATATATATATGATTACAGAAAATATATAACTTAATTGAATTGCCTTGTGTTCAAATTCACTATCTATTATATATATAAAGAATAATTTCATCGGTGCTACCACATTCAACCTCGGCATAACACCTGTCATTCTATCTAAACACTGCATTTTATTTACGGGATACTAAGTGTTTGCCCGCAATTTTGCGGGTAATTATATTATATGAAAATATATATTATTGTTACATTATTATAATTTTTGAATAATAACAATAAAAATTTAAACTTTAGTTAATTTCAAATAGTTGGATAATCAAAAATTTCAGTACATGTAAATTTTAAAATAGTCCAACAACGTGAATGTTAGTCATTACAAATATTTTTCTTATAAAAAAGTAACATTATAATCAATTTAGATAATTGATTGTAGAATTACTTAATATTTTATTTTAACACATAAAATAATCAAGAATACTCTAACTTTCAAAAAAATAAAAGATAGTTTTTATGTAGGACCAATACAATGATGATGAGATGCTTTTATCATAAAATTTTTTGTAAATGTTTTTGTGTGAACTTTAGAAAAGATAAAAGATTCTAACAATTCTATACCTACAAATCTAATTCTTTTATGTAATAATATATAATCATTAAATTTCTTTCAATAAAAAAGTTAAAGTATTATATTTAATTATATATAAATAATTGATAAAGAAAAAGAAATTGATAAAACATATATATTATTTCTCCAATTCTACAATTAGTTACCATAAATTATTATTTATAATATTACTTGTGTTATTTGGTAATTTATATTAATTAGTTCTACAGTTATTTTTTATTTTTAGATCTAATTAAAACAAATAGCCAATAAATGTCAATAACCAATCAAATTATAGCTATTTTTTAAAATTTAAACTATTAACAATATATAAGAAATAATTACTTAAGTGATTTCCCAATTAATATATAGTATGAATCATCTCTTTAAAACCAAGGATAAATTTGGTTAATGTAAACATGAAAATATGTATTAGGAAAATGGTACTCTAAGTAATTTCTCTCAAAATTTTGTCAAACCACAAATCAAACTTTCTCACTCATTATTTATTTAGTGTTTAACATAAAACTTAAATGGGCTAAACAAATCATTTCTTCTTTTAAAAAGTAAATATTTTAATTAAATCTGATTAGTTAATAAAAAAAAAATTAAAATTTAAATAACAAAATGTTGTTATTTTAGGCATATATATTTAATATTAATGTGAGATCCAATATTATATCAAATAAAATATTTTTATTTGTATAAAATTTGTTATAATTTTATTATTGTACATTTTAAGAGTTTATTATACCGCAAAATATACATCTCATTATTTTAAATAATTTATCCTACTTGCAATTTACATTATATTTTTTTATCTTTGACTTTAACAATCGTAAAACATGTCATTTTTATTGATTTTTCTTTATCAATTTATCACAATGTTTTAAAACACACATAAAACTAATTAGTTCATATTTATAGTAACACAAAAAATACATGCATCTTGACAAATATATAAAATAAAATACATAAGAATATAAAAGAACCAGAAACACAACAAACATATTTTATTATTTTTCCCTCATATTTTTTATTTATGTCTCCTTTATTTTTTTTACTATTCAAAACAAGCATGCTAATTTTATTATAATCAAAGCTATATGAATAATATTAATATAGTATTAACTTTAGGAAAAGTATATGAAAAATACTTTGATTAATTTAATTTTAAATGGCTTACTATATAAAATTTTGAATGAATTACCATATAATATAATTTTAAGTGACTTATTGTATAATAATTTTAATTCATCTGTTATAAATCAGGCATGTTTACAAACAAATAACATGGCAATTTGGGGGTTTCATATTGGTTGTTTTTATTGTATAGGTGGTATAGCTGAGAGAGCTTGATTATGCCCTTTTAGTATTACAATATAACCTCTTTAAATTAATACTCTATAAATTAATATATACTAAAAATCTCTATAAAATAATATAATTTTATAGTCCTAAATTGAATTTTGAGAAATTCTCTTTGATAATCCATTTTAGTTTGTTCTTCACAAAATAGTTCTTAAAGAAGAAAATGACCAAAATAGTTTTTTTTAGAAGCTAATTTTTTTATTTATATGCATTTATACCCATAGGGTTAACTATTTTAGACTTTAGGGTTTAGAGTTAAGGGGTGGGTTTGGGGATAAGGTTTCAAATTTCAAAAAAAAAAAAATTGAAAATTTCAAAAAAAAAAATGCTATTTTGGTCATTTTATTTTTCTAGGGCTATTTTTGTGACAAAAACTTAAAAATGACTATTTAAGAGAATTGCCCTTAAATTTTTGGTTCAATTAATATATCAATAAATTAATAATCTCTATAAATTAATAAAAATTATAGTTTTGGTGTAGTTCCAAAGTTATTAATTTATAGAGGTTTCACTGTAGTTAGATTATTATTTTATTATTATTAACACATTTAGTCTTCCATTTAGTAGTAACCAACTAACCATATGAACTCATGAATCGACATTATTAATGAACAATTGATCTTGGCTCTTGCATACAGGTATGCTAAGGGATGTTCCGATTCAAGAAAAATCTCTTATGAAACGCAGCGTATCCGTGGTGTTTAGAGAGGAGGAGACTACAGATGGAAGATTCATGTGTTACACTGATGGCATTGGAGATATATATGTGCATCTTCGTTTCAAAGGGAGAGGCCTTTTGCGTCCCGGCAAGCTCCTTCCCTGGACTGAAACCAAACTCCATCTATTTTATAGGCTTTGGCGTAGGTGTTTACGATCTAAAACCACCAGAACTATTTCTAGTTTTCAGGCGCCCAAATATACACTGAGTAATCTTTGGGCTCCTTACTGGTTTTCTCCGTCTTCAAGCTAGTGCTGCTAAGATATTGGTTTGCTTCTGTTTTGACTCTCTATCGACTTGCTAAGATCTATGTTCCCCCACTTGGAAGAAAATATCGATTTCATGTGATCAATGCATCATAATAGTCCCTTATTTCTTCTATAAATAAATATATGTTACTTGTTGGGGATAGATTGCATCTACCCACATAGGCCCATTAAAGTGTGAACTCGACCCATCCTGATGACAAAGTCGGCCCATGAAGACATAACAAGCCGACTTCGGCAAAAGGAAGGCGTATAAATAGAAGGAGATTGGGAAGAGAACACACACAGAAAAACTTGAAGAACACGCTAGAATTAGGGTTTTTATCACTAATTCTTTGTTCAAACCTTGTTCTTGTGATCAAATCGATCTTTCATCAATAAAACTCTCCTATTCGTCTCTCTTAATCTTTTCTTCGAGAAATCCACAATCGAAATCGATATCTAACCTAGGATTACCGATTTCGGATTCAACATTACTTCAAATGCATACACAGTTTTAAGTTGTTTGTACACACTACTCCTAAAACAATCCTTAGTTTGTCGTGAAACAATCCCTCCAACCTCACAATATTACTTGGGGAAAGAAACTAATTTACCACAAACTATATTTACCCTTCCCAACGACAGCAAAAAAGAAAAAAAAAGTTATATCAGTTTACCTATAGCTGTCGATTGGTTTTCATGACTACGGGCTAGCTGTGAGATTTTAATAAGAATGGTGATAAGATGACTCTTCAACTAAGTAACAGTGAAGGAAACGACAATAAAGGAGTCTCACAAGTATGAATATTGTCTGAAAATTTTGACGGATGAAGACTTGAGACCAGAACAAAAACCAAGAATCAGATCACACAATGTGAAAAAAGTTGTTAACGTAGAAGAAATAACATATTGTTATTTATTATTTATCTGTTTTTGGTTTAAAATGATTATCTTAAAACATTGGTGTGGATTAAACCAGTGGATTTGATTATTCAATACCATTAACCTGATTGGTTACATATTCAATCAAATTTCCCAGTGTAGACAACATTTTGCAGTTGAGTGATCCCAAGAACATAAATCCATTTTCATTTAGTTTTACGGCACTAAGTTGAGAGAAAAAGAGTTACTCCCTCCGTTTCATATTACTTGTCGTTCTGGGTTTATTCACACATATTAAGAAAACATATAATTTTGTATATTTCCTAAATAAAAACACAATTACCTATACACCTAACCATATTTCAACCAATAGAAAAATAAAAACACAATTACCTATGAATCTTATTAATGAATTTTGCATTGAAACTCTAAAACGACACTTATTTTGAAACGAAATTTTTTCCCTACAACGACAAATAATATGAAACGGAGGGAGTATTTGATTAATAGTAAATCATACAAAAGACTTGCAAGTTTTACATTTAGACAACCTCTCTTTCTCTTACACTCACACACGAAACAAAGACTGAAGCAAATTACAGATAGAACTCCGCTCACTTTCCGGGAACGAAGTTGGTAGCAAAGGCCCATGCGTTGTTGTTGACTGGATCAGCCAAATGGTCAGCGAGATTCTCCAACGGTCCCTTACCAGTGACAATGGCTTGAACGAAGAATCCAAACATAGAGAACATAGCCAATCTTCCGTTCTTGATCTCCTTCACCTTCAACTCGGCGAAGGCCTCTGGGTCTGTAGCTAGGCCCAATGGGTCGAAGCTACCTCCTGGGTAAAGCAAGTCCTCGGCCTCTCCCAGCGGCCCATCTCCGGCAACTCTGTAACCTTCAACGGCTCCCATCAAGATCACTTGAGTGGCCCATATCGCCAAGATGCTCTGAGCGTGAACCAAGCTTGGGTTTCCCAAGTAATCAAGTCCTCCTTCGCTGAAGATCTGTGAACCGGCCTTGAACCAAACCGCCTCTCCGAACTTGACTCCGTTCCTAGCCAACAACTCCGGGAAGACGCAGCCTAGGGCTCCAAGCATGGCCCACCTGCAGTGGATAACTTCTAGCTCACGGTTCCTTGCGAATGTCTCGGGATCGGCGGATAGACCGGCGGTGTCCCATCCGTAGTCTCCGGGGAACTCTCCGGTAAGGTAGCTTGGTGGCTCGCCGGAGAATGGACCCAAGTACTTGACTCTCTCGGACCCGTACCATGGGCTGCCTGATGGGCCCTTTGGCTTGGCTACGGTCTTCCTCATTGTCACACGGCCGCTTCCGAGGACTTCTGATGCCGCCGGAGAAATCTTGACAGCCTTTCCGGCGAAAGCAGGGGAGGAGAGAGCCATTGTTGAGGCGGCCATTTGTTGCTGTTGTGAGCCAAGAAATGGGTGGTTTGGCTTTGATGAGCTTTTTCAGTATTTATAATATAATGTTGGAGTAATATCTTATCTTGATATCAGTCTCTCGTGTTTCTATTGGCTGTTCACATATTTTTTTGGTGCTTAGATTTTTTTGTTTGCTTACGTGGTAATTGTGGGTCCGTTGAGGAGATGGTGAGCATCCAGTCATGAAATGACACGTATAAGACTTGATCTCTCTATCTTGTTGAAATCCTGTGAATCACTTGTGAAATGACACATGTATATCACCACATTGTTAATGAATCTTTCATATATCAATTCATAAGATAACGACACTTGGCTAGAGATAGACGAATGAAAAAAAACCAGATGAAGTAAAAGCAAGATATGTAATCACTTAACCTCAAAAACATTACACTCATAAAAGAAATAATACCATCCTCGCATCCGGTGTTGAGCATGATATTCATCAAAAGAAAACGAAAACGATGAATGTTATATCTTTTATTAACAGCTTTTCATAATGTTAGTTTATCAGTTTCAGCATAAAATGAAGTCCACATCATGGTTAAAGCCCCGACCATGGTCAAGGTCAGGGGCGGACGGAGAGAAAGACCTACGGGGCACATGCCCCCATCTACTTTTTATATTTCCTTAACAATTAGCTTAATATTTATACAAGTGCTCCCTATTCAAAAAATATGTATAGTGATAAAATGTGTGTGTGCCCCCAATTATATATGATCCTAGATCCGCCCCTGGTCAAGGTGATCATAAGAGAGATTCATAATCACGAGTCAAGGCCATAGCCACAAGTCGGCTCATGCGTGACACTCTTCCAAAGGCTATACAATAAAGCCAATTCCAATTCCATCTAAATCGTAAATACACCAAAACGATCTAAACCAAATATTAAACCAAAACTCACTCAACTTGATATGATATGAATCCAGAAGTGAAAATGTGCTTACTATATGTGGAGGAGGTTGGAGAATGTATTGAGTACAATTTTTCTCAAAAATTATAATGCTAAGAGGCCATAAGAGCCGATGCCAATTCTAAGATGTGATGAGAAGAACACTTGACTGACCTTGAAGCTATTTTAATTTGAATAGTTGTTTAATGATTTGATTTCTCTATTCAGTATTCATTACTTAGTTTTTTTTGGCTTTGTGCATGTAAATATTTATCCAACTTTTAGAATGCCTTTTTAGAAAATCCTGAATTTAAACTGGTGAGTCTTTTGTACGTTGCTTTCCTTATTGTAAAATCTGTCTAAAGGGTAAAAATAGCATTAGTCATTTCAAGATATGTATGTACGTACCTTTTATATATAAATATTGGTGATGGCGAAGATACTTCAAGGTTTTTTTTTTTTTTTTGAAAATAAAGATACTTCAAGGTTTTGAAGAATTATTGGACGACATTTTATTCAAACAAGCTGTTAGTATTTCTTTCATCTTTACATTTCGATAGAACATTAAAACTTAAGCCATTAGGTTTTTCTCCACGCTGTAAATTGGTAAAAGTTAAGAACTTACAATTGAAAATCTTTGTATTCATGATCCTAACATCATAGAACTTTTGTTAGGGATGTTACATTAGATTTAAATCATTTTGTAACGGAAACTTAAATTCTCAAAATTAATTAATAAAATTAATATTAAAACAAAAAAAAAATCATAGACATGTTTTTTTTTTTTGGGCAATCATAGACATGTTTTTTTAGACCAAAGCATCATAAACATGTTGATGTGGGGGCGATGGTTCTTATACTGTTACTTTGTATAACGTTTTGATATCAATATTTTAACTTTTCACAATTCATATACTCCCTCCGTTTCAAATTAGATGTCGTTCTGGAGTAGAATTTTTATTTCAAAATAAGTGTCGTTTTCGGTTTTTAATGCAAAATTTATTGGTAATATTATTTATTCTATTTTTTTATTGGTTGATATATGGTTAGGTGTATTGGTAATAGTATTTTTATTTTGAAAATATGTAAAATTAAATGTTTCCTTAATCTGTGTGCATAAAGCTAGAACGACAACTAATATGAAACGGAGGGAGTATCTCTTATCACGAACACAATTCCCACAAACTGAAGTTGTTTTTAAAAGTCCCAAGGGTAGTAGTGTTACCGTTAAAATATACGATGACTCAAACAACTTGTGGTCTCAAAATGTTTTGGCTGCAATGAAAGAATCAAAGCAAAAGCTAGTGGACTAGAGACTGCCACATAAGATCATCAAAACGATAAACCAGAATCTCAATACCCAATGAGTAAAGAGATAAATATTACTTCAAAGATAATAAACCTTACTCACAATATCTCTATTTAATCCAAACATATCCTAACGTTTTCAATCACTCTCACTCACAAGTTAGTCACCCAAAAAAACAAAAAAAAAAACAAAGAAAGAACTTCAATGGCCTCTTCAACAATGGCTCTATCCTCCCCTGCCTTCGCCGGAAAGGCCGTGAAGCTTTCTCCTGCAGCATCAGAAGTCCTTGGAAGCGGCCGTGTGACAATGAGGAAGACNGATTACATATCTTGCTTTTACTTCATCTGGTTTTTTTTCATTCGTCTATCTCTAGCCAAGTGTCGTTATCTTATGAATTGATATATGAAAGATTCATTAACAATGTGGTGATATACATGTGTCATTTCACAAGTGATTCACAGGATTTCAACAAGATAGAGAGATCAAGTCTTATACGTGTCATTTCATGACTGGATGCTTCACCATCTCCTCAACGGACCCACAATTACCACGTAAGCAAACAAAAAAATCTAAGCACCAAAAAAATATGTGAACAGCCAATAGAAACACGAGAGACTGATATCAAGATAAGATATTACTCCAACATTATATTATAAATACTGAAAAAGCTCATCAAAGCCAAACCACCCATTTCTTGGCTCACAACAGCAACAAATAAACGTTTTTACTTTTACGCAAACCTCAATGGCCGCCTCAACAATGGCTCTCTCCTCCCCTGCTTTCGCCGGAAAGGCTGTCAAGATTTCTCCGGCGGCATCAGAAGTCCTCGGAAGCGGCCGTGTGACAATGAGGAAGACCGTAGCCAAGCCAAAGGGCCCATCAGGCAGCCCATGGTACGGGTCCGAGAGAGTCAAGTACTTGGGTCCATTCTCCGGCGAGCCACCGAGCTACCTTACCGGAGAGTTCCCCGGAGACTACGGATGGGACACCGCCGGTCTATCCGCCGATCCCGAGACATTCGCAAGGAACCGTGAGCTAGAAGTTATCCACTGCAGGTGGGCCATGCTTGGAGCCCTAGGCTGCGTCTTCCCGGAGTTGTTGGCTAGGAACGGAGTCAAGTTCGGAGAGGCGGTTTGGTTCAAGGCCGGTTCACAGATCTTCAGCGAAGGAGGACTTGATTACTTGGGAAACCCAAGCTTGGTTCACGCTCAGAGCATCTTGGCGATATGGGCCACTCAAGTGATCTTGATGGGAGCCGTTGAAGGTTACAGAGTTGCCGGAGATGGGCCGCTGGGAGAGGCCGAGGACTTGCTTTACCCAGGAGGTAGCTTCGACCCATTGGGCCTAGCTACAGACCCAGAGGCCTTCGCCGAGTTGAAGGTGAAGGAGATCAAGAACGGAAGATTGGCTATGTTCTCTATGTTTGGATTCTTCGTTCAAGCCATTGTCACTGGTAAGGGACCGTTGGAGAATCTCGCTGACCATTTGGCTGATCCAGTCAACAACAACGCATGGGCCTTTGCTACCAACTTCGTTCCCGGAAAGTGAGCGAAGTTTTATCAGTTTGTAATTTGCTTCTGTCTTTTTTGAATTCGAGTGGGAATGAGGAAAGGGTTTGTGTTTGTGATGGATGGCTGAGACTTTCAGATGTCAAAATTTGTCAAGACTTTGTATGATTTATCATTAATCAAATAGCTCGTTTCTCTTAACTTTTGTTGTGTAATAACTAAAATGGTTTATGTTCTTTGGTTCACATTCACCTGCAGCAATTGAGCAAATTGATGTAACCAGAAGACAAGTTAAAAGCCCCAATGGGCGAGAATCATGTTCTTACAAGCCTACAGAAAATGTGACCTTGTTAACAAATTTTGCAGATTCAATGAATATATTTCGCGCAGCATTATTGAATTTGAGATGAATCTGATACAAAGAAAGACCTGTATATCACAGGAAGAAAGCTCACTACCAAACCACACCTACAGTACATTGCATTTAAGATTATTCATAAAATGCTTATGAGAACAAAAATCCGTTAAACATTTAACTGAAATCGTAAAAGTTCCACACAAAAACGATCAAACAGAAATAAAAAAACTCAACTCAGACGAGCAAAGAAGATTCATTCTTCACCTCAAAGAAATCCTGAAGAGCAGTCATTTTAATAGCACTTGACTTCAAGCTCTTGATTCCCTCAGCCGTGGCCAATGCTCCAGCCACCGTGGTGATAACCGGGACCTTGTAGGCTAGAGCCATTTGTCTGAGCTGTCTCCCATCCTTCTGATCAAGAGCATCGCCTGAGCTTGTGATCAACATCAGATGAATCTGACCATTAGCCACCATATCAGCAGCATGTGGTCTTCCTTCATGCAACTTCAACACTCTCTCCACAGGAATGCCTTTCAGTTCCAGGAAATGAGCTGTTCCTGATGTGGCAACGATCTTGAACCCGAGGTCGAGGAAGGACACCGCAATTTTCTCCAGGTGGGGTTTGGTCATATCGTTTAAGCTGAGGAAGACAGTGCCAGTTAAAGGTAGCTTTTGGCCTGCAGCGATCTGAGCCATTGCAAAGGCGCTTGGGAACTCAGAACTGATGCTCATCACTTCTCCTGTGCTTCTCATCTCTGGCCCGAGTATCACGTCACACCCTTGGAACTTCTCAAACGGGAAAACAGCTTCTTTCACAGAGATGTGTTTAGGGATGACTTCTTCTTCGAAGTTGAGATCCTTGAGAGATTTTCCCGACATGACCAGAGCTGCATACTTGGCAAGAGGGTGTCCAATGGCTTTTGAGACAAAAGGGACAGTACGTGAAGCTCGGGGATTGGCTTCGAGCAAGTAAACATCCCCAGATGATGTGATTGCGTACTGACAGTTCATCAGCCCACAAACATTTAGCTTCTTCGCCAACTTGGTGGTCCATGACCTGATCGTTTCCAAACAAGAAGATGGGATGGTCTGTGTTGGAAGCATACAAGCCGAGTCACCAGAGTGCACACCTGCTTGTTCGATATGCTCCATTATTCCACCAATCACCACATTTCCATAGGAATCAGTAAGGGTATCAACATCGATCTCAATGGCGTCAGAGAGATACCTATCTACCAAAACAGGTCTCTCTGGGTCAACTTCAACAGCATTCTCCAAATACGTTATAAGTTTACTGTCATCATAAACAATCTCCATTGCTCGTCCACCTAGAACATAGGAAGGTCTAACCACAACCGGGTAGCCAATCTCCTTTGCTATGGCTAATGCATCAGCTTCACTCTTTGCAATGCCTCCCTTGGGCTGCTCAATTTTCAGCTCGTTGAGAATTGCATTGAACCTCTCTCTATCTTCAGCAGCATCAATGGAGTCAGGTGACGTACCCCAGATGCGAACAGGCCCCGCACCACTCAAGCTCATGGGCTTGTGCTTATCCAAATAGTTTTTGATTGGGAGAGCAAGTTTCAGAGGAGTTTGACCACCAAACTGCACGATTATGCCATCCGGTTTCTCAAGGTCAATAACATTGAGAACATCCTCGATTGTGAGGGGTTCGAAGTAGAGCCTATCGCTTGTATCATAATCTGTGGAGACCGTCTCAGGATTTGAGTTCAACATGATAGTCTCATATCCAGCATCCTGCAATTAAGTTTAAACAACATGTTAGTAATTTTACTGGCTTTGGAGGAAGGCGATAAGATCATCTAGAGACAGACCTGTAAGGCGAAGGACGTGTGGCAACAACAGTAATCAAATTCAATCCCTTGACCAATACGGTTTGGCCCTCCTCCCAAAATCAAAACCTTCTTGTTGTTGTTCGGTGCTGACTCACATTCAAAATCATACGAAGAGTACATGTAAGGTGTATGTGCTTCGAACTCTGCTGCACATGTATCCACTCTCTTGTAAGATGGAACAACTCCTAAAGAAATCCGCTTGGTACGGACTTCTTCCTCAGTTGTCTTTGTAGCAAAGGCTATTTGCTTGTCACTAAATCCTCGCTTTTTAACTTCGTAAAGGTCTTCTTTTGTAATCTCTGACAAGGGTGGTCCGGACATAAGATACTGTTCCACGTCCACGAGCTCTCTAAGCTGTGTTAGGAACCACTTGTCTACCATGCTCAGCTCATGGATTTCATCAACTTTCATACCCTTTTTCATGGCAGCGTATATCGCATGGATTCTGTCTGGATTTGGGACTCTAAGGCTGTACTTAAGTTGATCCCAGTCCCAGTTCAGTTCTTTAATCTTTGCACAGCCCCATCCTGCGAATCCGCACTCAAGAGACCTCAGAGCTTTCTGGAAAGATTCTTGGAATGTGCGACCTAGAGCCATAGATTCCCCAACAGATTTCATCTGGGTTGTCAGCAAGGGTTGAGATCCTGGAAACTTCTCAAATGCAAATCTAGGAATCTGCATGATTAAACAAAATAAATCTTCAAAGTTAAGAGCTTCTAATATAGCAACATTAAAGCAGATAAAAAAAAGTATGCACAAGAAAGAGGAGCGAACCTTTGTCACAACATAATCGATAGAGGGCTCAAAGCTTGCCGGGGTCTTCCTCGTGATATCATTAGGAATCTGATCCAAAGTATACCCAACAGACAACTTGGCTGCCATTTTAGCAATGGGGAACCCTGTAGCCTTGGAAGCAAGAGCAGAAGATCTGGAGACCCTAGGATTCATCTCAATGATCATAACTTCACCATCAGCAGGGTTTACAGCAAACTGAACATTAGATCCACCACACTCAACACCAATCTCACGTATAATGGCAATGGAATAATCCCTAAGCCGCTGATACTCCCTATCAGTCAACGTCTGCGCAGGCGCCACAGTGATGGAATCACCAGTGTGCACACCCATAGGATCAATATTCTCAATGGAACAGATGATGACAACATTGTCAGCTAAGTCTCTCATAACCTCAAGCTCATACTCTTTCCAACCCAACAAGGACTTCTCCACAAGAACCTGACTTGTCACACTCGCAGCCAAACCCGCTTTACAAATAGCCTCAAACTCCTCTCTGTTATACGCAATGCCACCACCAGTACCACCTAACGTAAACGCAGGCCTAATAATCAAAGGGAACTCACCGATTCTCTCAGCAATGTCGAAACACTCGTCGAGAGTGTTCCCAATCCCTGAAGGTGGAGTCTTTAACCCAATGCTCTTCATCGCCTCCTTAAACAACTCACGATCTTCCGCCTTCTTGATGGCATCAAGCTTAGCTCCGATCAACTCAACGCCGTATCTCTCCAAAGCCCCGCTCTCAGCTAAAGCAACCGCGAGATTCAACGCGGTTTGGCCACCCATGGTTGGTAACAGAGCGTCGGGTCTCTCCTTGGCTATAACTTGCTCGACGAGGTCAGGAGTCATCGGAGCGATGTAAGTCCGGTTAGCTGTTTCCGGGTCGGTCATGATAGTGGCGGGATTCGAATTGATGAGGATGACTTCGTAACCTTCTTCTCTTAAGGCTTTACAAGCTTGAGTCCCCGAGTAATCGAACTCGCAGGCTTGTCCGATTACAATCGGACCAGCGCCGAGGATCATAATCTTCTTCAGATCGGTTCTCTTCCCGACAATCTCCGGTGAGAAAGGTTTGGCCTTTTCGTCGGGGTTGACTGAGTTGAGGACCCGAGTGACGACGGAAGCTTTTCGATTGAGGCATGGGAGGAAAGTGGAGGAGGGAGAAGCAGGGGAGTTTAGTCTTGGTTTTGCTCTGTAGTTGATGGCGGAGCGGGAGAAGAATCGAGGGTTGGAGAGCTTGGAAGAGGTGAAGATGGAGGAGTGATTGGGAGAGAGGTGTAAGCAATGGTTGCTCATTTTTCGCTTTCTTCTTCTTCTTCTCCCTGCTTTTGGTTGTGTCGGCTTCTGCAGTGGAGAGTGAGAGACGTGCAAAGGGTTTTAGGGTTTCTCGGATTTTTTTTCTTTTTCTTTTTTTAATTTCTATTTAGTTTTTAATTTACTGTATTGATTATCCACGATTTCAGCAACGGAACAATCAGTCGAATACTGACTGCTTTAAATGGAATTTATATATTTTGGGAAAGAAATAAATTTGATTTCCTTGACCAAAAACAAATGATTATTTTATAGTCAAGCAGATTACCAGACATTTTTTATCCACCTATTACATTATGATATATTTGAGTAATGTTTCCTGCTTTTTAATACTCCCTCCGTTTCAAAATACTTGTCGTTCTCGAGTAAAATTTTTGTTTCAAAATAAGTGTCATTTTCGGTTTTCAAAGCAAAATTTATTGGTAATATTTTCTATTCTATTTTTCTATTGGTTGATATATGGTTAGGTGTATTGGTAATAGTGTTTTTATTTTGAAAATATGTAAAATTAAATGTTTTCTTAATCTGTGTGCATAAACCTAGAACGACAACTAATACGAAACGGAGGGAGTAGTTTATTAATACAGTAAGTAGTTTTTATTTTCAAATTTGGAAGATATTTATGTATTTTGTTGACAATATGTTTCTACAAATTTATTTTTTAGTTTAAATTTGAAACATATTTCAGTTTTTTAATTATTTAGTCGACACTAACACATTTAGTTGCCTCATTTTTCTAATGAGATAAATAAATTTGAAAGTACAACGGTTCTAGAATTATATAGTGATGAAAACATATCGAGCCAAAATCCATATATGACGATCAAGACTGGCTCTGAAATGCCATTTATATATCAATGCCATACATATTACCGAATTTTACATACATGATATGTTAGTTGATCAAGACAGAAAAGTACATATCAACCATGAAGAAAGTGGTATTAAATTTATAGAAATTTGTTACTGACCTAGTAAATGAATCCCAGAGATCTAAAAGAAACTCCATAGATAATAAATCAAATCCAAAATCTTAACCGAACCAAACCCAACCCGATAAAAATGAATCTGGACCGATCCGAGCATGACATAATATTGAACGGAACTTGTTTTACAGTATTTTGGGTTATGGGTTTTACCCAAACTGAACCTGAACCCAAATGGATATCCGAAAAACTTAAAAATTTAAAATTCCCCCAAAAATTTGTACCAAACTCAATCTCAGTCCATAATATGTATCTAAAGTACAATACAATATTATTGAATATCTAATTATTTTTTTGTTACATGAATAAGTAACTCAAATACTTAGTTCAATATATATTTTGGGTATTTGGTCAATATTGATGTTTTTATATTTTGACAATTTCATTTGAAGTTCAATTATAAATAAGTTTATTTCTGAAGTTTAAACAATGTTGTTTAGTTGACAAACAAAATGTTGTTCTTTCAAAATTTAAATAGTGTTTCTTATGTTTATAGAGTTGTTATTTATTAATTTTAATTTGTTTACCCTTCATTATGTATGATATTCGTTCATACAAGGCTTTGGCTTGTCTTGATATGTTTGATGTTGTCATGTAAAATTCAAAGAAGAGTCTTGTATAATTGATAGACGTGTCTCCAAAAGTTATTTTGAAGGACAACACTATGGTTATAAAAGCCACACACACAAATTTACTGAAAATATTGAAAATATGTTGAGTTTTAAGTACAGATCAACATTTTGGAACTAATAACCCGATTAATATCTGAAACCAAAACTATTTCGGGTTTAAGTGGATCTTAGATATGTAACTAGACCTGAACTGTACCGTCAAAACCCAAAAGCGAATCTGACCTGTAATTTATAATATTTGAATTAAGCTGAAATTTATGAACCTGGGAACCCAAAACCTAAATGAACCTGAACCAAAACCCAAATAAGACCCGATTGCCCTGCCCTAATATGAGCTATAAAACTGTGAAGAGTCCCTGGAAGACCCATGTTACAAACAGAAAAAAAAAAACATAAAAGATTAAAACAAGATGGAGAACGAGAAACATGCTTGAAACAAACCAGGTCATTCTAAAAATTGTGAAAAGGTTTTATTTTGATAAATACTCCTCCTGCTCATGGGTCTTTTATCCGCCGATGACTTATTTTCTTTTCAATTGGCTGATGACTGTATTACCTTCTTGGTGAAAGAAAGCAAGTAGAACGACAATCCCACATCTTCATCCTGCTTCAAGGTCATAAAACACAGAGAACAAGTTCATAAGAACGCAGACAACACATATACTCAGTGACAAAGATTATAACAAGAGAGGACAAATTACGAGCTCATCAAATTTGAATCAAAACCAACATCGAGAAAAGTCGACGATTTTACAATCCAACAAAATACTGAGTTAAGAGAGAAAGATACAATATAAGAAACAAGGGTTTTCTCAGAAAAGTACCAGAAGAGAGAAGCATACCTCAAGATCGAAGATTGGAGAACAAGAGATGGCCGTCGAAAATGTGAGAAGAAGAAATCGTCAACGAAATTTGGAGAATGTTTACAAAACAACTCGTTTGACCATAAAACATATATTTTTAGGAGAAATTGAGAAAATAGGTCATAATAAGAATGTTTTTATCCTTCTATACTTTTGCATTAATTTTTGGACATAATTGCCTTCATAATATTGAAAAAGTTATTAAAAATTATATAAAATTCAGAAAATATGAAAAAATCAATACAATCATGAGAATATTTATATGTTTTGATATAAAAAACAGAATTCCAAAATTTTGTTGGATGTGTTAATCTTTCATTTATTAGAATATATATTATAACCAGTTTATCCTTTTTATAAGGATAAAACATATGTTCTAACTTGTCTTTAACGTTTTATCAAAGTTAGTATTCGTACTGTAACATCTTCTCTATGATCTATCTAAATATAGAATACATATGATTCAGTTCTAACCAAAACATTTTGTTATTTTAATATATATGTAAGATTTTTATTTCATTGTAAAAAAATCTAGAAAACGTTAATCTTTGTTATATCCTTTACTCTATAATATATCGTAGATAAAAACATATATTTTTATCTTTATGTTATGTTCTAAAGCAATTAGAATTTATAGTGTAACCTTGTGTCTCTGTTATATTCTATTTAGAATATGTATTCTATATGTATTCTGTATTTACGGTTATTTTATGTTTTTAAATCTGAAAAAATTTAGGAAGCAATCTTAACAAATTTTATTCAAATTTATCTTGTTCTTGACAAAAAGTTACATTGAATGGGGTTGAATTCATCCCTTTTTTTATTCAAAAATCTTTGTGCTTTCTTCTTCTTCACTATCTCTTGCTTATTAAATTAAATGGTCTATATGTGATGCTTGGAGACGGGATGCCAATATGACTCTGAAAAACAATTCTTCAATCGCTTCTTAAATTCTCAAAAAGAATTTAGGAGAAGAAGAGAACATGAAAGCGCCAAAGAGAAGCCAGAGAGCACCAAACATTTGTCTTTTCTCTTAGGAAAATATAGTGATCGAAGAAGACGATACAATTAAGAGGTTATTTTCCTCTCTTTTTAACTAAAATAATAATAAGAAAAATGTAATTACTATTTTAAAGTTAAGTAAATTATCTTAAGTTATGTTATTTGTTTAATTAGGGGTTAATTATGTATTTTAAAATTTAAAGGTGTATTTGGACAAACTTGACTCAAAGGTATAAGGGGACAAGTTCATTCCAAATATGGCTCAATTAACTAATTTTTTTAAAAAAATTAAAAGGGCCTTAACCCATTTAAACTCATCTTTATTTCAACTCAAATGTAAATTGGCCCAAAATGCTTTAGAACAATTAATAGGGTTAGGGTTATTAATTTTTATGTAAGAGCTTGGCCAACCTTAAATATCTAAACCTTATTTAGGGCATGATTGGTTTCTCCGCTACCACCCGCAAACACAATTTTTACGGTTGGTAACAGTTGTTGGCGTTTTGCAACAATTATAGTAAGCGCTACAAAACGCTTCAAACCTTTTAAATTCAAAAACTGGTTCTAGCTAACGTTTACGGGTGGTTGCAGAAAGGTATAAAAAAATTTTTTTTAGAAAAAAGTTATATGAATATAAAAATAAAATATTCAATAAAAATAATAGAAATACTAAGATATATGTCATATTATAGTTTAATTATAAAACTTTAAAACACAAATATTTTCTATAATTTTTTAAAAGTAATAGTATAATTTGTAAATATAATTAATTTGAGAAATATCTTATGATAACCCTAAAAAAAATTGTCACAAAAATAACACACAAAGAAGAAAAATGACCAAAATATTTTATTAAAGAGGTAAATATACACTTATATCTTTATGGTTAACTATTCTAAACTTATGGTTTAAAGTTAAGGGCTAGGGTTTTGGGGTTAAGATTTTAAATTTTAAAAAATAAAATAAGCTATTTTGATCATTTTAAAGCTATTTTTATCACAAAACTTAAAATAATACTATTTAAGAGAATTGCTCATATAATTTTTATATTTATCATTATAATATAATTTTTAAACATCTATTGGCCCATCTGGTTTGATTCCTGGGTGAGCATTCTTCGTTCTATGATTGTTCATGTCCTTCCTGAGTTGTTTTTTGTTTATAATTTTTTTTTTGTGTGTCTCAGTTACATGCGTCCTGAAACGGCACAAGGCATATTTGTAAACTTTAAGGACTTGTATTACTCCCTCCGTTTCGTTTTAGTTGTCGTTTTAGACTTCGACACACATATTAAGAAAATATTTAATTTTACATATTTCCAAAATAAAAACAGAACTATCAATACACCTAACCATATTTCAACCAATAGAAAAATAGATTAGAATAAAAAATCAATAAATTTTGCATTGAAACTATAAAACGACACTTATTTTGAAACGAAAATTTTACTCTACAACGACAATTAATCTGAAACGGAGGGACTATTACAATGGGAGAAAACTTCCCTTTGCTGCCGCTCAAATTGGCCAAGCCTTTAGAAACGAGGTGATTATCCTTTACGCTTCTTACTGCTTTGCTTGATGTGCTTATCTCAGCCTGATCTCTTTTGTTTAGTGTATGATGTATTGGTTTCAGTATGGAGAATATTTTACTTGCAGATATCTCCTCGTCAAGGGCTTCTTAGAGTTCGTGAATTCACTCTCGCAAAAATCGAGCACTTTGTTGATCCTGAGAACAAGTCCCATCCTAAGTTCTCTGATGTATCGAAGTTGGAGTTCCTCATGTTTCCACGAGAAGAACAAACGTCTGGCCAATCTGCGAAGAAGCTTTGCATTGGCGAAGCTGTTGCCAAGGTTAGCTTTTGTAATTTTACTATGCACTCTTTTAAGAATTTCTCATTGATGTGCCTGCAACTGAAAATGTATTTGATGAATAGGGAACTGTGAACAACGAAACTTTAGGTTATTTCATGGGCAGAGTTTATCTTTTCCTTACCCGCCTTGGCATAGACAAGGAACGGGTGCGTTTCCGCCAGCATCTTGCAAATGAAATGGCCCACTATGCAGCAGATTGCTGGGATGCTGAAATTGAGAGCTCTTATGGGTGGATTGAATGTGTTGGGATTGCAGATAGATCAGCTTACGACTTGTATGCTCACTCCGTATGAAACTTACCCTTTACTTCGTTGTTCATACTTTCATTTGGCAGCTATCTGAACATACTAAAAAAGATTGGTGATACATTGTTGTATTGCAGGAAAAGAGTGGTGTTGCTCTTGTGGCAGAAGAGAAATACGCAGAACCTAAAGAAGTAGAGGTATATATTTATTCGGGCTAACATTTCCATCTCCGTTTCTATAACTTGGTTGTTAATATATTTTTTTCGTCTTTCAGAAACTTGTGATTAGTCCTGTGAAGAAAGAGCTGGGTCTAGCATTCAAGGGAAACCAAAAGAAAGTGGTTGAGTCTTTGGAGGTAGTCTAAAACTCTTCATCATTTTTTACTAAAAAGCTTCTTTCCCTCAAGGTGAAACTGGTTTATAATAAAAGAAGCATGTTCTGTGTAATGTTTTGTTAGTCAATGAAAGAGAAAGAAGCTATGGAGATGAAAGCAACCCTGGAATCCAAAGGGGAAGTGGAGTTCTACGTGTGTACCCTCGAGAAAAACGTGACCATCAAGAAGAACATGGTGACAATCTCAAAGGAGATGAAGAAAGAGCACCAGAGGGTTTTCACTCCTTCAGTGATTGAACCATCTTTCGGGATTGGTCGGATCATATATTGTCTGTACGAGCATTGTTTCAGCACAAGGCCAAGCAAAGCAGGGGACGAACAGTTGAACGTGTTCCGTTTCCCTCCTCTTGTGGCTCCCATCAAGTGCTTGGTCTTCCCGCTAGTTCAGAACCAACAATTCGAGGAAGAAACCAAAGTGATCTCTAAGGAACTCACTTCTGTTGGCATCTCGCATAAGATTGACAGACATAACTGGTAAGTAAAATTCAGTTCTGAAAAGATTGGAAGTTGTTTTAGAACTTCGAAACCGATTGAAGATTTGTGTGTGGTGGATGAACAGGTACATCGATAGGGAAAAGATACGCGAGAACCGACGAACTTGGAGTGCCATTTGCAATAACAGTGGACACGGATACATCTGTGACAATCAGAGAAAGAGACAGCAAAGACCAAGTTCGAGTTAGCTTGCAGGAGGCAGCCTCTGTGGTGAGCTCAGTCGCCGAGGGAAGGATGACATGGGAAGATGTGTGGGCTAGCTTCCCTCACCACTCTTCTGCTGCTGCAGACGAGTAGCTAGCTTAATCTCCTCCAACCAAATGTTTTTTTTAGTATTTTTTTTATTGTGAAAATCTTTTATTGGATTGGATCTACCCATTTTGATGTTTTTATACTTCCTCAGAAAACATCTCGATACCAGATTTGTAGAAACATAAGTTACATAACTGGTTAAACATATCAAAGAGATGTTAGTCTGAGCCCAAAGTTCCCTATTATATTTAAACCCTTGACTAGTATGATGCAGAGAACATGGTGGAAGTTGATTGTCCATGCCAAGGGGAACATGTTGTCAAGGGAGAAGGTGAAAGAGCACCAAGTGGGTTTTCACTCTGTTGGTAAGTGGACCATCGTTTAAGATTGGTTGGATCATACTATATTGTCGGTACGTTTTAGCAAAGCAGAAGACTAACTGTTAAACGTTTTTCTTTAAGTTTCAAGTCAACAACCTTTGCTTTTCTACGTGAACAATAATCACAAAGGGCAGAGACTTGATCTAAAGACAAATTAATCAAGACATAAGTTAGCTTTTTTAAACACAGCCACCTTCACAAAGGTAACTATTTTACGAACCAAAATTCCAAATAATTAGTAGGTTGTCTGTGAATACACATACATGTTCAGTATCTATATCTACTTATATAAATGTATTCATTCATTATATATACACATATGACCTAAACAAGTATTTTGATCTCTCTCTCTCTCTTTCAAGATTCGTGCTTCAAGATCATTGAAGGAACAATATCTTGAAGAAGACCATAGTCAACAACTTCTCGATGATTACTAGAGTAATTAGGATGACTATGTTCGTACGATTTAGATCCCACCGACTGATAAAAGACGGGAGGATGATTCATCATAAGAAACTCTTGATGGTGACGTGGGAAGCTATGGAGCAGACCACTTCCACGGTGACCTAACAGATGTTCCGCGACGACAGGACCTCTCAAAGTCGATGGGATCGGATGGTTATGTTTTCCTTCGTAGGTTGTAGTTACGATCGAAGGATCTTGAAACGATCTCTCTACGCGTTTCTTCACGTTGCATTTTTGCGTTGTGCACCTATAGTAACTCCTGAAAACGCATACATAACTCTTGCATTCATATTATGTAAAAATGAACAAGTAAAATATTTAAATAGGGATGTAGTGAGGAAGTGAACCTTGGGTAAGGGCTGTTCTTGACGGCTTTTTGTCCGTATTTTCTCCATCTATAACCATCTTCAAGATGATCAATATCGCTTTTGGTCATAAAGGCAACCCTAGCTTCTCTTTCCTTCTTCTCCCCTTTTCCTTTACCTTGTTTTGTCCTAACCATACTCATATCATCCACAAAGCATATTAGGCCATAGATCATTTAGAGGTGGTGAGATTCTTAACTTATTTAAGAACCGGTTCTTAATTTTATATTAGTTAAAGTTAAGAGACGGTTTTTAAATTACTTTAAGAACTTCACCCTAAAAATTCCACCCTAAAAACTCTCAATAATCATGCTCTAACAGTTTCTAGGGTTTCAAAGGTTAAACAACTAAGAGCACCTCCAAAGGTGAGGATGTTAATGTGAAGTTTTTATTAATAAAGTATTAATATTTTTTATTTAAATGATTTTTGTATTTAAATTTAAACCTTAAAAGAATAATTGACCATTGGTTACTAAACATGTGGGATATACTGCTTCTGATACGATTCTTGCATGTGTGGTTTTAAGAGCATGTCCATTAAGAGGTTCTTAGGGAGGGGTTTTTAGCGGAAGTTAAGAACTGGTTCTTAATTTCCGGTAAGAACCATTTCCTAAGAACCCCAATGGACATGGTCTAAGAACTTCTTCAATTTCTCTTTCCTATTTTTCTTTTATTTTTAGAACTTTTGTGTCAGAGAACTCCTCTTAATAACCTCTGTCGGAGGTGCTCTAATAAGTTTATCAAACAAAAAAAATTACTAGAAAAACGACTAACGTGTCTGACAGATTGTTTTTGGATTCATAATCCACCCTTAATTCACATTTTGATAGGATAAATGGAAGAGAAAAAAAAACTCACAAGTGCTTGGAGCTTTCACCAGCACCATGTTGGCCTCCTTCGTTATCATCCATTGAGCCACTCTTATCTCCGAGGCTTTCTTTAGGGTCGGCTTCGTTGGAGGAAGAAGAGACTATTGGAGAATACGGATTGAGGTTTAAGTAAGGGAAATTCACTATTTGTCCCATATTGGATGGTGAAATTGGTTGGAAAGGGGAACTATTGTTGAAGACCTTTTCTAGTGAGTTATAATCCATTCCTAATGAACTTTGTAAGCAATCGGTTAAGCTCGTGAAGGATTTTTCCTTTAAAGAAGTATTCTTGTGATCAGCCATTGAAGACTAGGGGAAGAAAAGGAAGAGGAAGAGAATTGGTTCTTTTAAGATTAGGTGTTAGGTTCTATGTGGACTCTGGGCGATCAAGTCTTATAAATACGTAGAATTAAATCCCTTGAACTTTACTTTATTTGTTTCGATATGTGGTCTTTAGTTTTAAATATCCAGCTAAGATATTATTTAAATCTTTTCTGACAATATAAGATACATTCATTAACAAGGGGGCTGTAAATTATTGAGCTTCCATATCAAAACCAATGAAATATAGTGTATGGAATATAATGTTTGGCCTAAGGCCATGTTTATTGCAAGGTTATTAAGACGGAATTCTTAGCGTAATATAAGAACCGTTTTTTAACTTTAACTAAGCAAAAGTTAAGAGATAGTTTTTAATCTCTTATTTAAGAACCGTCTCTTATTTTTTTTTTACTTAAAGTTAAGAGACGGTTATTAAATTACGCTAAGAACTTCACTCTAGAATTTCCAATAATCATGCCCTAAGCTAACGTTTCTACTTTTTGTATGCAAAATTACACTGTAATCTTCACTCATGTGCAGTTGGGGTTACGTGGTCTAATACCACATGAAAATTGATAAATTATGTATCATAAACCGTTTTAAAGGCGACAACCTTTAAATTTTGGATTCGAATTTGCTAGTTAAAATCTAGTTTCATGTGACACATACTAGTCGACCATTTTGTTGTTTCGCATATCGGCTTACTTTGCTTTCATTCTTTAAACGGTAACTTCCACGCCTTGGCCTTAGTTCACTTGAAAGCGCATTATTTTGTATCAACAGACAAGCTATTGGCTTCAATGTTTTAGCAAAACTTTATAGACATTGTCTTCTTAATTAAGATCATGTTTCCTAATTTTCTTCTAGTTGTAAAGTTTTATTGGAAAGTGCTAATAGGTTTAAGTATTTTTTGAAGTGTGTTGAAAATTATTTTACTCATTAGTAACAGTCCATATTTCTAAAAAAATTTACCAACCGAAATATCAAAAGTGGTATGTAATTTTGGAAATATAGTTTCTCTACAATGTGAAATCAAACAAGATTGAAAGAACACAAGAGGGGAAAGTTGAAAAGTTTAAAAGGGTCATAATCTTTTTAAGACTTTAACGGGTATAAATATTGCTAAAATATATGTATCCGTGAAAAAGATAGGTTTGACAATTTCAACTTCAAATTAATTAGCTAGAAAGCTACTGAAACAAAAGTGGTTTATATCTCTAGTTCTATCTACCACACTATGCTTTGGCATTTTTTTTCACTTACGATTTTTATATATAATGGATATCATTTTGATTTACTAATTTTTAGTGAACATAGAAGTTTAGGTACAATAATCACACGCATCGTACATGTAAGGATAAACAATAACCAAATAATGATCTAGCTAACTTATTTACTATTCGTGTAAACATACATTTTGGTTGAGAAGATGAATAATATTCTTCGTTGGATTATATTACATAATAGATATGGCGGTTGGTGCTATATTGCTATAAATGTCATTGGCTTTTTTTTTTTTGTTTGAAATGTGTCATTGGCTTTAAAAAGAGAAATAAGATATAAAAATCCCCGGTTGAAAAACATACGTACATCTTCGCAGATATGTCATAGTGTTATAAAATACAGTTGGTATGGCTATATATACCATATATATATATATGCTATTTAGTAGTTCACTGTAGTATTTTTACTATATGGTAGAATAATACGGTAATAGTTTAGACAGGTGCAAATACAACGTTTATACGTAATGCTTATATAGTATTTATACAAACATTTATATGCTCACAATTTATAAGCTATATTTTAAAGTAAATTTTAGTAAACAATTATAATGTATCTATTTAATTTTTTATTTTATTTAACTTCACTTGTGTTTTCTATTCAATATTTGGTAGATAACTATAGTGTATAATCTATTTAATTATGTTTATTATATATTTTATTATTTACATATAATTTATATAATTATTTTATTTATTACCATAGTATTTATTTAGAATATGTATATATATATTAATATATATATATATATATATACGTGCTATACAATAATCAACTGTCCGACTAACATATAGCGTATTTTATAACTTTGCATAGTAGTAATTATGATTATCACCATATAGTGTTGTATCAAATACATAGTTGAAGAGTCAAGACGACATAATTTCTCTATCTATCTAACCAAACTAGACAGTCAGTGTCCTTGAGAGTTTATTCATATACGTAAGTCCTGCAGAGGAAAATTGAAAATAAAGATAAAATAGAGGTCAAACATATAAAGCAATGTAAACATTATACATCTGCTTCCATTATCTTTGCACTCGTCAAACGAGAACTTTCTTGGTGAGTGATACCGAATTATATACATTTTATATGCATGTATATAAATTATAGGGCTCGACACGGATCGGATATCCGGGTTTTTGAAAGTATTTGTAATTTGTTTTGTATGTTACGGATATCTAATTTTTCGATTTGCTTTGCTTCAAAAAAATATTGATATCCGGAAAATGGATATCCGGAAAATAAATAGATATTTACGGATATTTACGAATATTTACGGATATCTCATCCGTTTTGATTTATATAAATAATCTTAAAAATTTGATATAAATTTGTTTTGTAAAATATTTTTAGCATAGTATATAAAATAAAAATTAAAAGAAGTAGTGAATTTACATATTTTGTAAGTTTTTAAACTTAGTTAATAATCATAATAGCACAAAACTTAAGACAAAAATAATTTTCAGAAATTTTTCTTCTTTTTTTCTGTAATACTTTTATATAAGTAATAATATGAATAAAGTTTGTCAAATCATATGTTAGAATAATAATTATATAATTTTATACATTTAAAACTTTAAATATAATCAAGATATACATGTATTTATACGTTGCCGGATCGGAGCGGATATTCGCTTCCCAAAATTTTAATATTTGTGATTTGCTTCGATTTTAACGGATATTGATTTTTAGTATTTGCTTTGCTTCGAAAGTTTACGGATATCCAAAATTTTCGAATCAAATCAAAATGAATAACGAATCGAATCAATTTTAACGGATAAAATGCTAAGCCCTAACAAATCATCAAGTGAATAATTAATTTAACAGTCTCCGTCTTACACCTCTCCTGAAATTTTTGCGTTTATTAATACAAAAAGTCTCCATAATTTTTTTTGGACAAAGCCTTTTAAGTTTTAAAATATCCATAAATTATCTTCTAAAAAGGTTATATAAATATACTCCTAACTTTGGAGCTGCTTTGTAACTTGTGAATGCTCTATAGTCAAAACTCAAAAAAATACAATGTAGATTAGATAAGAAAAACATGAAAGTATGACCCTGAACCACTCCTGTCAATTATAATTTCTAGCTGAGTATGACACAAAGGTTATGAGTGCTTTCTTTTTTTCAATAATTGTGTCTACATGGATCGAGGGGAAATTAAAAGTAATTCAGCAAAAACTTCAACGTCGATAAGTCATGTTTGGAGCAGGTATTCTGTTTGGTGCGTTAATTGGCAAATGGCAATATTTGAGATATGAAACTTATTTAATAATATGTTAGTTATTTAACCAGTACCAAAGTCTTAGTTCAGTTAATTATATCATTTTATATAATAACAATGACTGGAAAATGTAAAAGTCAAAAGTCAACGTTTAGGCTCGATTGAATTCGATATGTCAAGTTCAGTATCCACTCCACTAGTGACATTTCCAATTTTCCATTACTATAATGAAGAAAAATTATCATTTCAGTAAACGGATTATTGTACGGATCGAATTATTTCCTTAAGTTGTTGTTTAATTGTCTTTTCCAACTTTATCATTGTATAACTGTGTCATAATTTAATTGCATAGTGATCTACGCGAAAGATGATTTATCGAATGATAATTACTACTTAAGCAATTGTTTTTAAAATTTGACCAAAAAAAAAGCAATTGTTTTTAAAAAAATTGTTACTTAAGAAAATGAAGGGCAAGAACATACAAGATCAATTAAAGTATATGTGATTATGAAAATTCTTAATAAACTCAAAACGATTTGATCGTAATTATTACATTTAAGACTTTCAAGAAGAAAAATCAAACATGTGAGTATATTTCATACAAGCAACAAAGCTAAATTTGATACAAGAAAAATAAATAAAAAGTTCTAAACATTTTATTTGAGTATAATTCATTATCCTGAATTCTCGATTATGGCTCCTCTCTCTTTGATTTTTTTCAAGTAATAACCAACAACTTTGAGCTAGCTAACTTAGACCATGTTTATTGGGGTATCTTAACGTGAGGTTTTTAACGTAATTTAAGAACTATCTTTTAACTTTAACTAAAAAATTAGGAAACGGTTCTTAAATCTTCTATTTCTTTTTGATAAAGTTACATAGTTTTTCTGGAAACTTTATACAAACAAATAGTTAGGAAACGTATCGCTGCACGTTTGTTAGAAAGTTGAACTGTGGCGTCACTTATTTGACAAATGACTGCTCTAATAATAATCCTAAAAATAATGATAAAGTTGAACTTATGTCGTCACTTATTTGACAAAATGATTACTTGACTATCTCCTTTGACATTTGATTCTTGTGACATGAGAGTTAGCTTCAGTCCAAATATTTATTTGAATCATTGATAGTTAGAGAATGGATTAATAATCAAGAAGAATTCAAGTAATGAAAAAAAAGCAGATGACGTGACCAAGTAATGAGCATATGAGAAGTATATGTCAGAGCAGAATCAATTTATTCTTTTCCAATAATATTCAAATCACAAAACGAAATGCGAGGAGAGGAGAGGAAATGACAAATGTATACAATGCAGAGATTTCAGTTTCAGATTGCTCTTTAACTGGAAGATCATTAAGATTCTCACTCACAAATCACAATAAACATATTTCACAGTGACGTATAAGTAGATCTTAGTGACTGTACTCAGCAGTGAGATAGATCTCCACAGAGATGTACAAAGCACATCATAAACTTCTTCTTTCCTAATCGTCGAACACCCCACGACGCCTCTGGATCTGTAAACCCATCCGAGATAAAACTTAGAGTATGAATGGAAGAGCAGGAGAAACACAGGAGGCACGCTGAAGCAGATGAACTGCTTTTTGTTAACCATTCACCATCTATTTTTATTTAACAAGCAGTTCACTTTAAAAAATAATAAAATATATATGATCTGCTAGCAGTTCAAATATACAAGTAAAAATCTACACTCTACAGTAATAACTCCACCAATTTGATGTGTTTCAAGTGGATTTCCTGCATTTTTTTTTCTTTTTTTTTCCTTTTTAACATAATAATAAACAATTTATATTCACTAAATATTATTATACCTTTTTAAAATATCACAATTATTAAATCTAATTTACTATCCGTAGTTCTGCTTTTTGAATCTTTATAGTATCTAAGTATTAAATTCGTATATTTTCACGTATATTTATTTTTCATATATTTCAACTAGAATATATAAAATATAATCATTTTGTTTCAAAATGATTCATATTTTAAAATTTCATATATTAATATATCATATTAAATTATAAATTTTCTGATGATTTTCCCATAATTCTAAACAAATAAAAATTTAATATGTGCAATAAGTTTTTTTTTTAAGTTTGGAATTAATTATTATTACTTGATAAAAATGTTTTAAAAATACAAAAATATATTTTTATGAAACAAAAGTAAATATATATATTGAATAAAACGAAATATATTTGTAAAATATTTCAAAATAATCTAAAATTTGATCTAATATATTATAAGTTATAGTTTTAACAATAAAAAACTATCATTGTCTATTTATCTCTTTCTAATTCGTCATATAAATTTTAAATATTTTAATTCATTATATTTATATAATATGTGTATTTTAATAATAAGTTGCATTATGTAAATATAATATATATTGATATATATATTATTTATATACTATATATTTTGATTTTTTATTATATCTTTGTTGTTTATATATAATATGTTTTATTTGAATTGTATTTATCATTTAAAACGTAATAAATTGTCTAATATGCATTTCTCATATATAATATGTATTTTTTCTATTTCTCCTGCATGATCTGCTTGATCTGCACTTGTTCTGCTTGATCTGCACTTGTTCTGCTTGATCTGCATGATCTGCTTGATCTGCACCGCCTGAACTGCTTTTACCATTCGAACCCTTAATTAAACTAAGAGCAAACCTTATTTTGCTTTAATATCTTGTGTTTCCTTTGGAGGATTGTGTGTGAACGTACCGTAGCTTTTGTCTGTTTGGATGTTTGGCTGTTTATTTGTTCCAACAGCGTTATAAGTCGCTCCTCAGAAACATGTGAAAAAAAAGGAACACAACAGAGTATTCAATACCTCTCTCAGATGCGTGTGGTGTCAGCAGAGTAAAAACCTAGTGAAATGTAAGAATTAGATGTGTAACATTTGTGTAGTGTCATCAACAGAATCTGAGTACAACCCTGGCGATATGTAATTTTTTTATGAACTTATGACAAGGGAAAACGTGACTGGATTCTTCTTACCTTTTCAACAATCTGTCTCATTTGAGCAGCCCTCAAAATAACATCCTATACGCCTCTAGCTTTCTCAGGTTTCACCAGTGCTATTCGTGCAACTATAAGAAGAAGAAAAAAAAGAAAGAAGGAACAATGAGAAGCACAAGAGATGACAATCAACAGTAGAAACAAGGAAGAGAAACTAGATGAAGTCAAGAGCATTTTGATTGGGACTTACTTCTCTCTCGGGCTTGGGAAGACAATATTTGACTAAGCATCATTTGTCTACGTTCATCAGCTTCCCTAAACATATAGTATGTTCCAACAAGAGAGCAGGTAAGCTCAAAATCCATTTGCCTAAGACAACAACGAGACACACAGACCTTTTAGCATCTTCTTGTGCTCTCTCTTGATCTGGATTCTGCTGACTGCCCTGCTTCCCCTGCTGCTATTTGGGTTGTTAGTAAGTCACCACAAAGTTGCAATTCTTTTTCTTTTGAAAACAAGTCATAAAGTGAAGGTTGTTATTAAAAAGGATGTACAGTGCCATGTTGAGCCATGAGCTCTGGCATTCTCCTCTGTCTAATAGCTTCTAGTTCAGGATCAGCATACACACAAGGAAGGGAGTAAAAGAGTCATTCTTTTCACTTCATTACCAAACAACACTCACTTGTCCTACTTACTAGATAGCCATTACTGATTGAGATCCTAAATAATAATCACAAATTTTTCAAAAGTCTGAAGGCTTATCTAAACTAAAAAGCTGACACTTTTCTCTGTGTGGAAGACAGATTGAATCTCAAACCAAAGGAACCAACTTTCAATCAAGAACATAAATTTAATCATACAACAAGCGTTATGATTTCGAGAAGATAACTGACGATAGAACAAGTTTTATCCCATATGTTTTAGACTACTTACTAATTCACCCCGTAATTTTATTTTATTTTTAAATATTTATATAATATTAAAATCATCCCGAATAATGGGCAATCAGTTCGGGTTACAAGTACGATCAGAACAAAATCTCCTAAATTAATGAATTACAACTGAGTTTCGCACGCCCACTAAACCTGGCACATTCCGCTAAGTTGATTTTAAAATTTTTAGGAATCTAAAGCCGTTCTCTACCTTCGACGTTGAACATGGGAACGTGAGGTTCTCCTCGTTGCCTCAGATGCCGGAAATTTCCATGACGTCTCCGGAGTAGTTAGCTCTCGAATGAACTTCTCAAAACTTATAACCGTCACTGGCAGTTAACGCACATGTAGAAGGGGGGTATGAGAACAAACCGAGTTGAAAACTGCTCACAAGCCGCATGAATCTTCTATACGCCACGGACTGCTCGAAGAGAGAAGACCGGTGAAGACCTCTAATCCACGAACTAAAGCAAGAAGGTGGGCACAGAACAGCAGCAGCCAAACGAATCAGCAATACTCCAAGACCTGCATAAGCGTTAGTTAGACGACACTACCAAGGCGCAAAGCACCCATGGTACTGGGAGGCATCGAGGAACCAATTGCACCACCAAGGGAGAGGAGACCCGTCTGACCAAAACAATCTCCCAACAACACCTTGACAATCGCCCATTTCCGAGAACCGGAGATGGGTGAACTTATGCTGTCTCAAAATGGATCGATGGCAAGATCCATAACAAATCACAGAAGAAACTGGAGCAAGAACCAAAATGAAACCCCATCGACAGAGGCTCCACTGGTTGACTGAACCGAAGAGCCGAGAAGAGGGAACTAGATCGAGTGGAGCATCATCACAACGCGACGGACCTGCCATAGACGACATTCCCACCATTGTGCCACAACAACACTTCTCGTACCAAACACCACGCCACCAACACACGCCAGAGTCAAAGCTAAGCACGACCTTGAGTTAATAGGAACCTCCAAGGCACTCTAGATACAGAGAAAACAGAGCGCGCATTTCCGAGACACCAAGGAGAAGACGACTGCTCTGAACCCTACACCACTCACCTCTGTTCGTAACCAAGACCAAAGCCTACAAAGAAGAACAAAATGGTGAGCCAACAAGCCTCTTCATCGCGCTATTGTCCCTCCAGGGAGCTTAAGGGACTCCCCGCAAAACCCTAAGAGCCGACTCCACCAGCCGCAAGCTCACAAGCCCCGTGTCGAGTCTCCACCACCCAGCAGGTCTGCGCCGAAGCCGGAGCTTCTCAGCAGCGAAGACGAAACCGACGAACCTCCGGGAGCAGAGCATCGGACAAGACGAGGAGAGTGAAGGACATGACGATGAAGCAAATGGAAAAGGAGAGGCTAACGGAGAGAGGGTGGACCCTCCGGCGCCGGCACGCGCACGCGCCGCCGGACGTGGAGGTAAGCTTAGATCTGTTTATCGACTAAAGAGAGAGAGAAGAGTAACCACTTTCCTTAATAACAAAGGCACCCTGTAAATTTATGATTTCTAGTTTTACCACCTCACCTAAGATCTCTTAGAAAAGTAAAAATCTTTGCAATAGCGTTGATGTGAGTACATAATTTATATAGTTTACCATGGAAAATGCAAAGAAAGAATCTAAGGTCATAGCTATTTCCCAATATTTTGCATGGGAACTATGGAAGAGTAGTAACTGGGCGTGCGGGTTTGGTTTGGTAACTCGATTTGGATAATTCGGATTTTGGTTAGTTTGGTTAACATAGAAACTTGTATGACATAGCTGAGTGAAAGTTAGTTCGGTTCAACAATTGATTAGTTCGTTACTTCGTTTGTGTGTGTTTTTTTTTAATAGAAATTAATCCTGCCAAAATTATCTTCAGTGAAGTCAAAATCTTTGCATTAGCATTGACGTGAGTACATATTTATATAGTTTACTATGAAAACTGATTTGGTTCTAAGCAATTTTTAAAATAAACCGGGAATAAATTATAAAAGTTATGTAACACAACCAAAAAGACACATCAGAGGTAATTCAACTGTAACAAGCCATCTCAAATAACAAGAAAAATTTGCGATGCTTAATATTAGAGACTACAAAACAGATTTAGTCAAGTCCTAAAATCAATCTATGTGGAAGTGTATCTTAATGGCAGTGTTTTCAACGAGCTGTTAGATTTATCCAATATTTGAATAGTAGTTAAACTCTTGACTCTCAAAATTGCATATTTGAATTTGGAACAAGGCAGTGTACCTCGTACAGAAGGTCTCTCATTCGTTCACTTATCAGCTTACTTTCATCCCTCAGTGCAAGCCTAATGGCAGTAGCATTTCTAAGCCCTGCCTCAACAAAAGAGTGTCCAGCAAAACAAATGACACAACCATGTGGGGCCGCTTGGTCGTTCCCAATACGGAGCTGCTAAATTTGTAACCGAGACATCCTCTTCTTCATCTATTAACTCTAAATCAGGCCACTTTGCATTTACTTTGCACCATCTGAACTAGTTCAGATACTCTAGCACAACTAATAGGTACCCAACGACTTCCCTCATATCTCTCAGCTTGTGTTGTTGGAAGCACATGGTCATCTTTAATGTCCAAAGAAGAGGCCGGTCGACCTCTTGACCTTGGAACAAAAGTGTTATGACCAAACTTGGAGGAAGTAGTTTTGGTTGTTCCATCTTCATTCTTCAGAACATGATGATTCTTCAGAAAGGGTTATTGACTAGAAATTCAAAACTTGGATTGCTTGTTTTCTCGAGTGCCTAAAGTTTATATCACACAATTTGCTTGTTTCATATCGTAATCTACCCACACAAATTCTAATTTCTTTTTTAAAAAATATTTTTGATCAAAATGGAACTTTTACATATCAGGCCCATAAGTATTGGTTATTACAAATGGTACTGTACATTTATGATATTGAACATTTAGCCCAACACCTCGACACGAGCCATAGACATAAATAAAATTGTGACCCAAAATCTCAATCAGTTCCGCAACAGCTGCGACACCGATGAGTCGGCTCTTGCTGCCAACACTTTTCACAATCTCCAGAAAACAGGTTAACCAAAATGATCTCTCTATCTTCGTGTGTTATGCATAACATATCTTCCATTGCCTCTCATGTTTTCAGGTTCTAGCTCACAATCTGTACGGACGACGTCACAAGAGGTAATGGTTTTGAAATAATTTGCAAAAGAAGGGATTTTGATACTTGGGTTGTGATTGTAATCTGGGGTTTTGTGCTTACTCTTGTGGTTGAATGAAATGAATCTCAACAAGTGAAACTGAATCCCCTGTTTTTTGCTAATACGTAGAGCTTCTTTTGTATGTGATATTATTCTCCATTGAATTGAGAGGATAGGCTTCTCTTGGGATGTAAAGATGTGAACTTTTTTTTTCTTTCTTTCTTTCTTTTTTTTTCTTTTTGCAATTTCCTTGCAGCTTTGTTCATTTGACGTCTGCTGCTATGTCACACGATAGTGCAACTAGTGGCTCTGCTTCTGGAGCTAAAACATTTTGCTCCCTTGAAGGTACTATTACTCTCTGCTGATCTGCAGTCAATTTTTCACGAATAGATGAATGGGGGAAAAAGTAGAATGCTTCACTTGTTGAAAATTTTGTTTGTAGAGGCTTTATGTAAATCTGATAGAGACGCTATACTAGACAATCCTAAGTAGAGTCTATGATAAACATCCTAAGATTTTTCTTTTATATAAAACCAGCAAATGATGTCACAAATTCCTGTATTGCTACAGCAACTTCTATTGGAAAGACTTCTTATCATCTTCACATCTCTGTTTTTGTTAAGTCTGTGGTAAACTAGGGGAAAGATAATTAGGAGCAGGAAGATAATGTTCAGTGTGTAACTCGATGGAAAGTTAGTATCATTATTCATCGTTTCAGATTCCTACTAGCTTAAGTAGTTTTCTGCTCTATTTGCACTACATTCTAACTTTTGTGGAGAGTGTTGCTATGCTTTCCATGTCGCTACTCTTATAAACCACTTATTTACCGGATTGGTTGAGAGATACAATTGATGCTTATATACTTTGGGATTTGTAACCAAAAAACTCTAAAACCCATGTGACTTACTTATTAATATGGTATTTCTTTTGCTCTTGTTTAGATTTATCAGCCAAAAAGTGTGTGCCATGCAACGCTAAGGATCTTCGCCCCATGACTGAACAAAGTGCCCAAGAACTACTTCAAAAGGTATAATCTTTGCACTTTTAACTATGGCAGGTGAAGACTTTTAGTATGTTTACCTCCTGAACTGTCTCCTTTAACACAGGTTGCTGGATGGGATATGGCTAACGATAGTGGTACCTTAAAGCTGCATCGGTCGTGGGTAGTGAAAAGTTTTACAAAAGGACTAGACTTCTTCAAACGTGTAGCTGATGTCGCTGAATCAGAAGGTAATATCATCATCAGTGCAGCACACATGCTTTGTAACCGTTCTGAAAAAGACTTGAAACAAAAAGTGATTAGCGTGGGTAAAGATCTGTTACTACTATTGTCTCTGAAACAAGGATCGGTTTAATGCAGGTCATCACCCAGATTTGCATCTGGTAGGCTGGAATAATGTGAAGATCGATATATGGACACATGCCATAGGTGAGAATCATAGTCTGTGTTGTTGATGTTAAGATATGAATCTTATCAAATGCCTGAAACATCATTTCTGATCATACTTTTGGTGGATTTTATAAGTCGCAAGTGTCTAATAAGTGATAGCTGATTCTCTTGCAACAGGTGGTTTGACCGAGAACGACTTCATTCTAGCTGCTAAAATCAACGAGCTCCAAGTGGAAGATCTTTTGAGGAAGAAGAAAGTTGCCAAATGAGGGATCGTGTTGGTCCACAAACTCTATCAAACAAGCTTTAGATCTATGCAAGATGAGAATAAAAAGTGAGCTAGGGTGAAATTTTGATGTTTCTTCAGCGTCTATCGTTCTTGTAAAGCTGTTTCTGTTCTTACAATCGCAAAACGAACAAATAAGGCAGTGTGGAAGCAAATACCGTTTATTCCAGAGCAAGTTAATAATTTCAGATATACAATAACATACGTTTGTTTATTTACAACCCACAAACTATCCAACCAAACCAAATCTCCATAATCTATTTACATTCAAGAATTTGCATGAATCTGTACAAAAGACTGTCATTCTTCCAAATAGATAAAAGCCAGTTCAACGAGTTCAGTCTTCAGAAAACGATGAAGTTGTTGATGAGCGAACAGTTTCACTGTAAACCATCAAGAATTTTTTCAGTTAACTTCTTTTCACCAATTAATGCAGAATTACAAATAACCCTTTAAACAACTGTGTTTAAAATCACCTCCCCATCTTCTGAAAGAGATCACCAAGCGCACGATAGAGTGGAGCAGCAGCAGGTGGTTTAGGCAAGGAGCCAAGGAGGATGTCAGACGCAGCTAGGGACTGACTCCCATAGAACCGTGAGTTCTCACTTGTACGTGTTGTGAAGATGCTTCCTTCAAGCGAGCATCCAACAAATGCACCTGTTCATATAATGGCGTTTTATATAAGGTGTTCACAGCAAAGGAAACAGCAGATTGTACAAATTGGTCATAAGGCTTAGTTTCGACAACAATTTTAGTAGGCCTGGGCAAAAAAACCGGAACCGAACCGGAACCGAACCGAAATACCCAAAACCGGAACCGGACCAAAATCCTTAAATACCCGAATGGTTCTTAAATTTTATAACCGAAATAACCGAACCGAACCGAACCGAACCGGAACCGGAACCGAGAACCGAACGGATACCCGAACATATAAAAATATTAATTATAATACATATAATATAACTAAATATATATATATTCATAATTTAAAAATCTATTAAAATTATCTAAAATACTTTAAAAAACTAAATAATTGTAAAATATCCGAACTATCCGAACTATCCGAAAGTATTCGGATATTTTTATCTAAAATTATCCAAAGTAACCGAAAATATCCAAATTTATATTGGTTACAAATTTTTGGTGGGCAATGTAAATTACTGTTAGGGAAGCAGAGAAGCCTAAAAGTAATCTGCTAAAATCTATTTCAGCTTGAGACAGTCACATGTACCTTTGCTGCAGCTGTAGGTATAGCAAGCGGCATAACCACCACTACCTGCTCGGATATCTGCTTCAACAGCTCGTCCAGTCACACCAACTGCAGCGCTTAAACCAGCTCCAACAACAAAATGGGTGTTACTTCCAAACGTTCGAATGGCATCACGAGTTCTTAGGACAATTATAAAGTCTATGAACTCTCCTCCTGCCTGCACGTGAGTTCTTATTAGCACAAAGAAAAGCATCGTTTCGACAACTAGTAAGCACCCATAGAGCTACATTACCTGAGCACCCCATCCCAAACCAAACGAAGAGATAGCTGAGGGTGGAGACCAGGAGCCATCATCTCTACGAGCAACCACAAGTCCAGTCCCGATTTTATATGTAACCATAACTCCAACTCTGGCAACAGTGATTACTGCAAGACCTTTTGCTTGTCTTAGAATGGCATCTGGGATGGACCTCTCAGTCCTCGAAGAACCAACCTGATGATAGATTTTCAAATATATAACATGCTTTTAGAGCCATTAACAAAGTGAAGTAAGGAGCCAAAGATCTCACCTTGGATATATAACCCCGAATAGTGTTTGTTGCTTTATAAATCTCATACTCCATTGATTGTCCCCATGGAAAATTCACCCAAGACCTCAACGTACTAAGATCTGTCAAGTCATGAGTTGGCAACTGAGCAGCAGGACTCACTTGGTCCATCAGATAAGGCTGCACAGTCTCCAACCTCACAAAACACACATCACAAACTCGTTGGGGATCCGAAACACGGAACTTCACTGGAAGCAAGCTTCTTCCTTTAGAACAATCCCTACAGAACAATCCTCCACAGTATCGACAGTGATGACGCGAACACATTATCGGATGAAACCTCACACTGCAAAGCATACAAGCAGAAGCAGCACTATCTGGTAGCCACTTTGGTGGCTCTGTTTCAATAATCTCTCTTGCGTTACCAAAGTTGGCTTCAGTGAGAGTGTGAGCCATATCTTGCCAAGCTTGTTCAAGAAGATGTCCCGAGAAAAATGAAATGCCACTCTCAAGGTTGCCTGAAGTAAGAGCAGTGGCTTTACCACGTGCTGCGAGTAACATATCAACTATCACATCCCACATTGTTAGCTCCTTGTCTGCATCAAGGATATGGTCCCATCCCATATCTCCCTCGGGGAAGTAACCACCGTTGAAGCTAAGCCCTCTGGACCATTCCTCATGGTCAGGCTCCAACATAGGCGGGACTGAAACAGGTATCCAAACCCCGGTTTCTTCAGAAAGTGGCGTGTCATAGAAAAAGTATTTACCTCGCTTCTGTTGCTCTGGTTCAAGTCTTTTGCTATTGTCTTCACGTAAGGTAGAATCTTCTTCTTTAGTCTCCCCGATGCTTTGGCTTACGACACTACCAGCAGCAGAATCACGAACATCGTCATCCTATGATCACCAATTAGAGAAAGAGAAAAAGTAAATATTAACAAAACCATTTCGAACATAAAGTTTAGACCTTTTAAGCTCAATCTAGTACAGATTTCGTTTGATTATACAAAGGAAATCAAATATTAAAAACAACAAACCATTTCAAGCTTCAAATTCTGATGATCTTGTTCAAGTCTTTTGCTATAGTCTTCACGAAAGGTAGAAGCTTCTTCTTGTATAGTCGCCCTGATGCTTTGACTTACGACATTACCAACATCAGAATCACGAACACTGTTATCCTATGATCACCAATCAGAGATAGAAAAAAGCAAATTTAACAAACCATTTCAAGAAAAGTTTAGACCTTTAAGCTCAACGTTAGTATAGATTTCGTTAAAAAAATTGAAAGAACAAACCATTTGGAGCTTCAAATTCTGATGATCTGGTTCAATTATTTTGCTCTCGTTAACAAAGCCTTCACGTAAGGTAGAATCTTCTTCTCTAGTCTCTCTGACACTTTGACTTACGACATTACCAGCATCAGAACCACGAATTTCTCGAACACTGTCATCCTATGATCACCAATCATAGAAAAAAAAGAAGCAAATTTAACAAACCATTTCGAGATTATAGTAAAGATTTCGTTTGATTTAGACAAAAAAAAGACCTAAAAACTAAAACACCAAACACATGAGAGATGTCTATAAGCTAACGATCACGACAGAAAAAAAAACTCAAAATTAACCCTAGTACGATCGCGTAAAAACGAATTAGTCTCACCATCCTTTTAGATTTGATCCTTTCTCTCGACTTGGATTCTTACGATTTTCAGTTCCTTTCGTTTGGGAACAACTCAGAAACACACGACTTTATCCAGAGGGAAACGATTACAAGTTAACATCTTTCTTCTTCATACGATTGCTTCTATTTTATTACTCAGTTTTACATTTAAGTCCTCATATTTTAAAACTTCTTTTATATTTGAACACCAAACTTTCACTATTGTTCATTTACTCCTTATTTTAGAAACTGTGTCTTACTTCTTTTGGCTGTCTGGGTTTTTCTATACAGTACAATAGCAGGCAAAATGGAGATTGAGAGCTTATCTTGACTGATAATTGCTAGCACAAAAGTGCTCACATGTGAAGCAAGACCAAGTATTAAAAAAAAACACTAAAGGTAAGCAAGCAAGTTAGGCTCATATTAAGTTTGAATTTGTGGTCAGCCTCATACTCTCAGAGTCTCAGACCATGTCTTGTGGGCTTGAATGATAAACAGACCCGTGACTATGGCAGGTTGGTAAGGGATTATGGAAAATAATTACAAGTATTAGCACTATAAAATCGTCATAAACTTTCAGAAGATTGAATTCAATCCGGAAACATCTTAACAATTTTTATATCTGCAACTACAATCTGCCTTCCACACACACAAAAAAAGACATGACAGAAACAAGCAGAAGAAGCCATAAAATTATGTATACCACCACTCATCAGTCCCTCTAACAAACAATACATCAAATCTTTGGCCCTACTTGTTTTTGCAGAGAAATAACACATTGTTTGCTTGTGTGCTTACAGCTGAAAAAAAAAAGACTTCATCTTCTTCCAAACCTTTCAACAACAGTAAGCTGTTTCCTACAAACATACACGTTCTGAAACTCTCTAGGAAAGTGCCTGCAAAAAAACCCACAACTTTTGGTCAGACTTCAAACAAGAAACAAAGACACAATGTTCAAGTTTCCTACGACTAAGCTAGAGACCAAGAAATGTTTCTTAAAAGCAGAGTAAATACACAAACCGGTCACCTATAAAGACTATATAACTTTATCAATGTATTGATTTGAACTAGCTACAGTTTCTTTGATTGACTATGAACCTGTGACTACGTTAGTTTCTCCAAAGCTAGAGCATGTGATCAAACAGAGCATACTCAAGAACTGTACCAAGATCCAGATGAACAACTTACCTCAAAAAGATCATCTTGCAACAGGTTTCTGAAGCAGAGCCGTTAAGAAAACTTCACCATGTTTCGAATCAACTTTATTCGCCACCGCCCATTTCACCTTCTTATAACCCAACTTCCCGATCATAGGCGCATACACATTATCAAGATCAACCTTTTTGCTAAAGAACCGGTCCAACCAAAGATAACCACCACCTCGAAGAACCCGGTCCAAATCAAACAAGAAGAACTCCATAACCGTAACCGGAATCCACCGGTTCACAGCTCGTCCACACCTAACCAAATCCACCACACCATCAAACACGGGAATCCGCTGCTGAAGAGGCACGTGAAGCGGCACAAGCCCTCTCAACGCCACCGCCTCGCTATACGGCGCGTTGAAGTTCATCGTCGTGGTCAGGAGAGTGACATTGCGAGCCTTCATAGCTGCAGCAAAAGATCCAGTCCCACCGCCGATGTCGATTCCGAGCCGGAGAACGGAGCTGGCGGATTTAGCGATCTGGAAGAGCTGCGAGATGGGGAGATCGAGCTCGGACTTGTACGAAGAGAATTGAGATTTGGATTTCTCGAGGGAGAGATCGAAACCTAGACCGGGGAACTTCGTCGTCAAGCAATCGAACGTCTTGCAGGAGTAGTGAGACCAGATGACATGAGACTCCGGTTTTGAATCAGTCGGATTACGCGGCGTAAGGGTGAAGCAACGACGGCGAGGGAGCGGGTGGCAGCCACGGAGGATGAGTTTCTCGGCGAGATTGGTTTCGTCGGAAGGACAAAGAGAGAAAGGAGTGTAGTTCATGTACTCGTGGAGGAGGTCAGGGTAGTTGTGGCAAGCGGAAGCTATAGGTGAGAGCTTAGAGTGGAGGAGGAGATCTTTCGGCGGGGAGGAGGAGGAGACGGTGGAGGATACTGAAGTGGATTTGTCTGGCGGGTGGGTGGTGAGGTGGTTAATGGCGGAGCGGATAGTGTGGAGCTGACGGAGGAGGTGGTCGGGGACAGTGGGGACAGAGGACGGTGAGGATTGGAAGAAGCTGGTGGTGGAGGAGAGATGGTAGAGAGAGAGGATGTTGGTAGCTACCATAGCTACTAGTAGAAGCAAATTCAAGCTCATAGTGAATCCCGCCATTGTTGCAGCTCCCTTTCTCCTCTCAAGAGCTTCTCCTAGCTCTCGGATCCAAGTCACGCAGAGATTCTTGGTTTTTGTTTTTTTTTTCCTGAAAGAGAACCTGATTCTTGGGCTTTAGTGGTGTCTTAAAGCCAAGATTTCTGGGGTTTTTCAGGCTGGATTCTTGGAGTTAGTGACACTTAAGTGAGATAATTTCATCAAAGAGGAGACCTTTGAAGTCAAAGTCTTGTAGTAGTAGATACAAACAGGATCTGATCTGAGTGTATGTACAATATAGAGTATTTGTGTAATTAATTTACATTGGAAAAAGGCATTTATTTGGATCCAGAGTCATTATTGATTTCCCAAAATTTGCATGGAAAATGTAATATTTCTGGTGTAAAGTTGTACTTTCTCTTCCCAATATTGTTTTATGAAGAGTGTGATTTAAATACTTTCCACACAAAATAAAAAAATTATTGAAATATATTTATATTTTAATAAATTACAATATTCAATTAATAATATTTGAGATAAATAAAATTATTTATAAAATTAATATATTTTTATTTAATGTTAAATTTAAAGTTGTATTGAAATTATAAAGTGATTCATTTTATGTAACAAGAAAAAAATAAAATGACACTCTTTCATAGAGAGAAACTAAAATCAGCTTAAAATTCTGTCAAGGCTATTTGTAGGTTTGGTTTGATGCTTAATCCATTCTAGCATAGGATAATGATGAGATGATTGTGTGTTTCTTTTTCTTTTGAAATTTTTATATTATTATTGTTTTTAACAAATCAAACTGATAAGGTAACCAGATCGAAATAGAAAACTTAATAAAACAAAGTTGCTTATGAAAAGATCTTGCAAGCTATAGAATTTGAAAAACTATTATGCGTTCTTGGGATATAAGTGATTTTAAAATCTGGAAATCATATCTACAGTCTTTCATTTCCAATTATGTCACAAAGCTTGGCCATTCATAGCTTGGCCATTCATGCAACTCCTTTATCATAGCAATTAAATCCTTGTAGTTTGTCATAAAACTATGACATGACAAATACTGAAGCATATTGATCTCCATTGCCCATCACATCGCTTCTAGCAGTGCAGACACTCGCCGTCTTAAATTCCATCTTCCTATAAGTTGAATCTTTTCCAAACTATCCATTCATACCCAACCACAACCGCTAAACACCTCTGTTGAGATCCATGAACCATTCACCAAACATACATTATTCAAGTTTAAGACTTGAGGTTCAATAATATTATGTTCCTGTTGTATTTGGGTTACCATCTCATTTGCATCGAACCAGACTTGACATTTATTTTTCACATAACGCACTAGTTCCAACGAATTTCTATCTATTTCCCTAAAAAAATTATCATTCGTAACTTTTAAGATATATCAGATTATCTAGGGATTAAGATACTTATCTAAATCTGTTTAGGTGTTCTTTCTCCATAAAAATAATCCATATTGACATAAACACTTAAAAGAAGAAAAATGTTGAAATTTAATGTTGTTACGGAAAGAAACTAAATTTGTAAAGCTGACGGATATTCAAAGATGACATAAGTTAAACTTAAATTGTTATTTTAATTAAAATACGATGACAAACATTAATGCTCAAATTCGATCAGTTAATAAATCATCCTAACATCTACTATGTTGGTTAAGGACTCGTTGGCTAAGGACAGGTTGTTGTTCATTCATGTTACTGAGTCAAAAAATTTAAATCATACAAATAATTTGATTAACATATATGTATAGCCAAAACCTAAAATACAAGTATACTCTTAATGTATTATCTAAGCTAATGTCAAATTGAGTAGAATTTCTCATAAATATCACATAATATTGAAATTTTAAGTTGATGGTCATGTTTTGATAAAAGAGGTACCATTAATAATTTGAAATAATAAATTAAATTATCATATAGGAAAATTGTTGTGTTTAAAAATTAAGCAATTAGTTATATGGTACCTGTTAAAATTATAGAAAGAAAATATAAAATTATATGGTAAATGCAAAAATTATATAACACACTTACTAATGATATAAAATAAATATTTGTATACAGAAAAATCGTTACTTGTCTATAACCGCTAACATGCGCTCACACGCGTGAATATATTCTCACACACGTGTAGTGTTGTATGACTCCTGAGCGAGGTCCTTGAAAAGGGTTCTATGCCAAGCTCCCTCTTTTCTCCAGTTATTACAGAGAAACTTAAAGAAACTTAAACTTAAAGAAACTTTCCTAAAATATAAAGAAAGAGACAGAGCTTCCTTTTTGTGTCAATGTCGGAATCTAGCTCAAGCTTCTCGTCTTTAACTCTCCTACTCATTATCTTCCTCGTCCTTTTACTAACTCCATCGCTTTCGTCTTCTTCTGAATCTGAATCTGAAGTTCGTTTATTGGATCGCGAGCTGTTGGAGATTCGGACAAACCCGAAGCTGAACAAGACTAGTAGAAAGCCCAAGTGCTGCGAGATGCGGACCAGATCACAGTGTTCGGGTTTCCCTAGATGCAGATGGTGTCGTAGTGAAGCTCTCGACGACTTGTGCTTCAGTAAAGCCGAAGCTTTACGACTTCCTAGTCAAGTCTTTCGCTGTGAGTTATAGATTTTATCTAAACAGGTTGTACTTCTTGTGGTGCTTTGACTTGTATTTTTGTAACGTTTTTGATATTGATCCTCATATCTATTGGGAGATGTTTCTTTCTGTTTTGTTAATGATTGATTTTGCTATTAAGCTCGTATGAAATTATGAATATGACATCACATTGTATGCTTCCTAACCCTGGAACCCTGTTAGACATAGTCAGAAGTGTTTGGTCTGCTTGACGATTCTGGAAGGTTCTGAATACACCAAGTACTGTACTTTCTCTCATCTTTCTATGAGTAGAAGACTCAGAAGGATTAATAGTTTCTAAAACTAAAGTAATAATGGTGTTTTCATTTGAATATGAGCATAGTGTTTGCATTTGAATCTGAACATAGTGTTTTTAACTAATTGGTTACCTTCTTTTTTATTTCTGATATGCAACCATGTTACTTGATACTATTCATTAACAAAATTGGTAACTTGGTATTGTATTTGTTTTCCCTTTGACATGTTTGTGTTAGCAAGTTTATAGCTTGTCTGTTCTATATTCCAATGGCATTTACATTGCAACATTGTTCTTGTCGTCACTGCCAGTTTTGGGAACTGGGACCATCTAAGGCCAATGTGAACAAAAGATCTAGTTACAGGCGGTCATACCAGTGTAGGTGTTGTTTCTTTAATAAACCTTGTTAAAAGGCTGGAGAAATGCTTAAACTCCGGAAAAAATATTGCAATGTAGACGACATGCAAACTTGCAGCTCATTATAGAGCCGTCAAGAAAGCTTCATTAATTCTCTAATGAAGTTGACACAACAAGCTTGCATATCCGTCAGATGGAAAGCTTGCTAGTGGTAAATGTTCTGATGAATTTATCTTCTGCTAAACTTATATACGATAATATCTGGAATCGAAGTGCAATGTTTGGTTAAGTTTTGTTTGTCTATGGGAATTTTAAAGGTGAGGTAAAGCAGATGCCTAATTTTAGAAAATTTTAGTTAAGACAATTAGAGCATATGTTTGCTGTTTTATGTACTCATGGACAACAATGTACATACAACCTGAACCAACAATATATACATTATAAGCTTAGTTAAGATTAAGAGGTTTAGAGATTATAATGGGATTATTACAGTTGAGGTATAGATATTGCTTGGGGGAATCTGGTGAATACTTAAACAAGAAAACCTGTCAGATTTTGTTTCTAACTTAAAGTTGTTTCAGGTTTGACATAATCCTTTTACAATAACCCATAAAAGAATTTAGAAAGGGACTATCCAATATCAGTCACTTACTGATAAACTTAATCAAAGTATATAATGGTTTAGGTCTTCAATTATTAAAACCATTCTTCTTTAGTGTCAAGTCCAAAGGGACTAAAGCCACGATCTACACTAATTATATTGAATAAATATCTGAAACGGTTTTCTATGGGTTAAGTAAGCATGTACAACTCACAGCTTCAAGGTGATTGCCCTGTGAAATGTGTCAAGCATGAAGTTAATAGCCTCAATGAGCTCTTTATACTTAAGATGTTAGTATCATTTCTTGTTACTGATAATCTGCTAGTCCAAAACTATTTCTTTTTTATTTCCTCCAATTTTCTTGGTTATAGTACACTTTACAATCACATTTTTAATGCAGGTAAAAACGCTGAAAAGGGAATGGATCATTCCTTTTCCAGCGCAAAAAATACTGATAGCCAAAGAAAATCAACAAAAAAAAAAGCAAAGTAAATGAAAGCAGAGTGCAAATAAAAGTAATATATATATGTTCATCAAATCACTTTGTTGTACTTGTATAGACGTTCTGCTGCCGCATCCCTTAAATCTTCGTACTGATAACATCCATCAAAGAAGTCAGCAAGCTTCATCAGTTCTTGATCTTCCATGTCATCCACAAAAGGCTTAATGTGAACTCCATTGTAAGGCTGCAACGAGTAGGAGAAAGGGTTATCATCAACTAGCAAAACACTCCCCAGGTCTCTCCTCGCCACCAATGATAAGTCTTTAGCATATCTCCCATTCACTTCTGTGCATGAATCTCTATACAGCCGCTGCGAGATCACACGGTTCTTGTCAAGCTTATCTAAAACCTGTGAAGCATATTCAGGCAAACCGGCTGTGAAAACCGCCACTCGGTAGTTCTTACCGATCCTGTCAAGAAACTCGGTAACTCCTGGTCGTTTCACCACATACATCGGTGTGACAACTCCTTCGATCTTTATCCTCACCATGAAGTCGACATTAACCCGGACAGGTGGTTCCATCGACGAGTGCACCAATGTTTCATCGAGATCAAGAAAGATCGTCCTCTTCTTGTCATGACGTTTTCTCAGAAGGGGCTGATGATGATGATGATGATGATGATGATGGTCTTGTTTCTTGATCTTTTTGTAGCCTTGTTTCACGGTGGCTCGGTGGCTAGGAGTTGAGCTACCTTTGGTGGATAGACGGAAAAGCCTGGAGACGCAACGCAAGAGGCGGTTGTGGAATGTGAAGATTGACATGTTGTGGGAAGTGAAGATGGAGCCAGCTGCTACAACAGCTACAGCCGAACTTCTGGACTGTTGATGTTGATGCCGGTTCCTCCTTCCATGTGATCTCTGGTTTGGTTTCTCTATAAATCCATGGCGCACCATTATCAAGAAATCAGAGTTTAGAATAGTGAGGAGGATTCTTGTTTATTTTCTTGTTCTTGGAAACATGGAGAAATGGTGATATGTATATAAAAGCTCTAATGGTTTTAACTATTAACTTCCATGCCATTGGCTTTGGAACTGAAAGGCACTTGATTTGGTATTAGTTTAGTTTGTTCAGGTTGTGATTAGGCGGCTCTTGAGTTATTTTTAGCAAAAATTAACAGTTTTGCAAACTGACACATATTTGTGTTGTGATTGTTTCTCCATGTGTTGTTCTCCCAATGGACGACAATATGTAAATGTGAAGACAAAAAAGTGTTTCAACTAAAAGAGGTTAAGAGATTTTCATGGGATTACAGTTAAAGTAAATGACTCCTCACTGCTTTTTAACTTTATTTGATATATATAGACTAAATTTAGGCTTTATACTAACAAAATCTTTAGATAATGAAAATTTAATATATCTTTATATAAAATGAAATGAACATTGGTTTTCTCCTCTAATAGTATTTATAAACATGCTTAACACTCGTTTTAAAGAACATATCTTGAACCAAACTATATATAAGATATACATTTTACTCAAAGAACTTTCAGGAGCTAAAGTAAAGTAGTAAACAAGAAGTGAAAGTACCGTTTCAGAGTGTTACAAAACATGATGTACATCAACTATCACTTCATCATCATCTACTTTCGGTTGGATTTGAAGCCGGTATGTCTCTAAGTCGTGTTCTTGGGATGATGAGAGGTCTGCAAAAAACCAACGCGAAAAGCAGTTCCGTAAAGAAGAGGCTCATGCTGATCCAGACGAACAAAGTTCTCCTCCATTTCCACATAACTTTTTTGAAGAAAGGAAGATCTGATTCAAGTGAAAGGGACGCGTCGTACAGCTCTGGAATACCTGCCCCTGGTCGAAACTCTGCACGTTGTTCGATCATTACCTTTAAGCAAGCAGTGGGGGTGTCCTTCTCTGCAAAGCCTTTTAACTTCAAGGTCAAGGTTTGGATCTCAGAGACATATCCTGTCACTAACGGAACCACCTTGAAGAATGTCTGGACAAGACGGATAGGCTCGCTTCTGAATCTTAACATGCATGGACGCCTTATGGTATCAAGCGTTTGACCATCCGCAGATAAGAAATCCACTCGAACCTTCAAACAAAGACATGATCCCATTAATATGAATGAATCTTTTGAACAAATGCAATGCTTAGAATGTTAGATAACGCCAATACCTGAAACATGCCAAGGTTTTTATTGTAATAAGACTCAGGCAACGTCATGGAAAGAGTGATCTCTAGCTTGTGGTCACGAGGGATAGTNGATAGCTCGCAGTCCCCTGATCTTCAACATCTCATTACTTTCCTTACAGCTTCCATCGCAAGCACACGAAGTTACCGGCACAAACGCCTCTGGACTATTCTTAGTGTAATCGAAATTCAAGACTTCCTTGATCACAAACGGTTTATCGGCTACACGGTTGATCACAAACCCACCAAGCATAAACGCTAAAACAAACAGACCAAACAACACAAAGCCAACATAAGCAGCTCTAAACAAACCCCAACAAAACTTGCACGCAACATTCCCCGTACGTTTGGTATCTTTGAAACCACTCAGCTTAAGAGTTCCCAACAACACTTCACTAAAGACAGAGACTTGCGTCAACAAGAATCTTCTGGCGAGCTTGAACGTGGTGAAGGGATCGAAAGGGAAGAGGAAACACCAGCTGAGCAACAAAGGAGGAGACTTTACAAGGCTGGTCATCAAATTGAATTGAAATCCGATTGCTTTGAACACTAGCCCAAGGAGAGACCCATCTGCTCGATTACGTTCTTGGAGCTTCGGTGGTGGAGGAGATACTGCATCGCTCACGGTGGATTCTTCTGTTTCCTGAACCGGGTCAACCCGGACCCGACCCGAATCGGTTAAATCCGTAGTCACAGCCGCGTCGCTGTCAATCTCGCTTGTTTGCTCGTCGTCGCTGATTTCCACATAGATGGGTTTCGCACCGGCTTCAAACCCAATGGAAGAGGAGGAGAAGGAAGAAAAAGACGAGTCCGTTTCTGCATCGGAGCAAACGAAATTGCGGCGAGGTGCCGACCTTCGTCGACGGAGACCCAAGGCGGAGTGTTTACGGAGGGGATAGCGACGGGTCATTGGGATGAAATCGTAAAAGAAAGCGTCTGAGGCGTGGAGGAAATGGATCGTAGGAGTGGTGCATTGATGGTTAAGTTAGAAGAAGAAGAAGAAGAAGAAGGAGGTGGTGACGGGTTTCAAGGTATCGGTGACGATAAGCATGATACTTGACAAATGGCGTGACCGAACTATATTTCTCTATTTGTTTTATCTTTCCAATCGGCGGGATCCTAATCGACCGGTCCGTCAAACCGGACTATCTGATAACCGGATATTAATGGTTCAGCCCGTTTGATTTAGGTTTGGTTATGAACTGTAATCTATAACATTATAAACTTTATTCGTTTCGTTTTGCTGTTCAGTGGCGCCAAACTGATCAACTTTGTGGTTCAAAATAAAAAATTTATAAACTGATATACAGCAAATTATACCAGAACACATATTAAAATGTTAAATCAAAAGCTGAATTTAACCAACATTTATTTAAATTTAACTGAATTTCATTTTTAAATTATTTTTGGAAACTTTTGTTTGATTTGTTGGTATAAAATTTAAAATTTGGAATTTTTGATAATAGAACCAAGGTTTAAACACGGCTAATACTAATAAAGTAATAAACCAATTCAATTAATCCGAATGAACCGAGGTTTCCAACATGAAAATCCGCCAATTCATACACGAATGATGATTATTCAGTAATATCCTAGACTCACTGTCACACTTGATGAATTTTAATTGGTCTAATTCCATTAATAACGTAAAAATGGTGGTTTTTCCTATTTTTGGAACTTGTTTTTGCGCGACTATTCTGGCCATCTCTTCAATAACACACACACACATACACACCATTCAACTTTTATAGGGTCACTGCTTTTTCGCTTTGTTGGGATTGTACCATTCTTTTTCTTCTTTGTCACGCTTCGTCTCTGTAATTTCAAACCTGACAATAATTTAAGGTTGTAAGAATAAAAATTTGTAAAAAGAGAAAAACCAGAAAAAAGAACGAAGGCACTGTTCGTATGTACTTTTGTCATAATCCACGACCAAACAAAAAAAAACACTAATCATCATTACACTTGCCCAAACCAACCCATAATTTTTTTATTGTTTTTGATGAGACTCTGATCTTACGTCGTCTCTCATCTGCATTTTCTTACGAGATTTACAGTGTTGTTGCATCTTTTCTGCATGAAATGTTTGCCGATAAGAAAAAGAAGAAGGGTTGTGTTCATATCTTTGCATTTTCTGTACTTTTTGCCATCTTTTGCTTCAAGTTTTACGGTGTAAATGCTGTCAACTTACCAAAGGATGAAGGTTGGTTTCAATGTTACTTCCTTTTATATTCATTTGTATCTTTTGTGCCATTTTTTATTCGGCAAGCTTTCCTAATTTGATACAGTTTTTGGGTTTTCATTATGAGGGTGATTAGGTCAATTTAGCGTTTACTAATCATCTTTTGATTGATTGATTTTTATTTTATTCGTTTTGACCGTTGAGTTTCCTTGAGACTTGTCATATGCCAGTATGAAACTCGTAATCATGTCTTTCATAAGTTGAATACCCTTTAGACTGTTGAAAGAGATCATATATGTTTTTGGTGCATGTGTTCAGATAAATTGTTTATCTTGCGTTCATGAATGTTCTACTCTTTGTTAAGGCTAAGAGTATATGTTCTTTTTTCTTTTTTTTTGGCTCAAGTAACTGCACTAATGTATTATTACGCTGTTGTGCTTGTGTACCCTTGTCCCTTAGTCGATGCTTTGCAGCAAATCGCCAAAACACTGGGCTCTAAGTTCTGGAAATTTGATGCTGAAAACTGTAAAATCGAACAAGTGGGGCTAACAGAGACTCCTCCCCCGACAGCTAAGCAAGAAATAGAATGTGAATGTAGTCCCACTAACGAAACTGATTGTCATATTATCAAAATGTAAGAATACTCAGTCACTCTTCATAACTTTCTTTTTGGGTCTGTACATATGCATAATGTTTGGATATGGTATGTGACCATGTCTTGATTAGACTAAGTGGGATGGTTTATCTTGAAACTGTGAATACATGCAAACCTTATGAGATATGTATATATTTCCTACTACTTTAATTATTTTAAAGTGGCTATTTGACTTGTTCTTTAGTGCATTCAAGGATCATAATCTTCCAGGAACTCTTCCTCCTGAATTAACAAAGCTTCCCTACCTCCAGGAGGTGTAAGTGTTCTCATAAAAGTACCTTCAACCTTACTTTACTAATTCTCAGTAAAGCTGCAACTTTTTTGACCTTTGTTTTTTTTGCTATATTTTTAGAGACTTCGCCTACAACTACCTGAATGGGACAATGCCACTTGAATGGACTACGACTAATTTAACAACTATGTAAGAATATATTCCCTCTTAAATGTTCTTTTTAGCTTTTATGTGTCTAAAATGCTCTTGTAATAGTAACAGAATGTCTCTGCAGCTCTCTTCTTGTAAATCGGATTTCAGGGCCAATTCCCAAAGAGATCGGAGACATGACTTCACTAACTTCCTTGTAAGTTTCGAACATTGTGGTCAACCTTCTTTGTCCTGGAACATTGGTTTGGTTACATTACTTTGGTTTGTTCTTGTTCAGAGATCTAGAGTCAAATGCTTTTTCTGGAACCATTCCTGAGGAGCTAGGCAACTTAGTCAACTTGGAAAAAATGTGAGAGTTTCTGATTCCCTTCCCGTTTCTTACGACGATGTTTTTTTGTCTGAAAGATGAGATCCTTCTTGTGGGTTTCATCACAGGTTGCTTTCCTCCAACAAGTTCACTGGAAGTTTGCCAGATTCATTAGCTAAACTAGAGAAGATGGAAGATTTGTAAGACTGTTTTCTCCTAACTTAACTACTTATATTATGTTGGTCTCCTCCTTTGTTCATATGCTGTTTGTCTTTTTTTTGCACAATGCAGTAGGATTAATGATCTCCAACTCACTGGAAGGATACCTAGTTACATAAAAAATTGGAAGGGACTCAAGAGACTGTAAGATCCTTCTTCTTTCTTTGTTTCTTTAGCACTCAATGATGTTAATCCTTTTTGTTGATTGTAGTGAAATGATGGCATCTGGTCTCACCGGTCCAATCCCATCGGTCATCTCAACTTTCGACAAAATGAAAAATCTGTTAGTAAAAAAAAACACAACTCTTATGATGTTCTCCATTAATGCAAACAAGCTTTTCTTACAGTGAACTAATTATTATCAGGAGGATCACTGATATAGGTGGACCAGTCCAACCATTCCCTTCCTTAAAGAACTCCACAGAGTTTTCTAAGCTGTAAGTTATATTACTCCCTCCGTTTCATATTACTTGTTTTTGTAGGGAAAAAATTTCGTTTCAAAATAAGTGTCTTTTTAGAGTTTCAATGCCAAATTCATTAATAAGATTCTTCAATTTATTTTCTATTGGTTGAAATATGATTAGATGTATAGGTAATTGTGTTTTTATTTTGGAAATATACAAAATCATATGTTTTATTAATATGTGTGCATAAACATAGAACAACAAGTAATAGGAAACGGAGGGAGTACTTGTCAAAGCTGTTCCGTTCCATGCATCTCTTAGGTTTTGTTTTTGTTGCATTGTAGGATATTGAAGAGCTGTAACATTGCTGGAAAAATACCTACCTATCTTTCATCTTTGAAGAATCTGGAGACATTGTAAGAATGCGCCTTCCGACATTTCTATCAACTCTCAGTTAAGTTTGTACATGAAGCAGTGACTGCAGGAGTGAATAGTTCATGTTACGTTTTTGTTGATAGGGACTTGAGTTTTAACAAGTTGGTTGGGACAATTCCTTCTTTTGCGCAGGCAGAAGATCTACGTTTTATGTAAGTGAAAAGATTCTATTGTAGCTAGCACATATGTTTAATGTTCTACCTTACTTTGATTTGGAATGATTTAATAGCTTATTTTTGTTTTCAGAATTTTGACTGGAAATAAGCTCGAGGGAGATGCTCCAGATGGATTGCTAAGAGATGGAATCACTGCGTATGTATATTTATTGAGTTTGCTAAATTTCTTTCAGAAGAATATATGAATCCATTTTGATGCCAATTTTCTTTTTTTGCTGCAGAGATCTTTCCTATAATAACCTCAAGTGGCAGAGTCCTGAAAGTAGTTCTTGTCGACCACACATGTGAGGATTTACTGTTATGGCTTTTGCTTGGACGTTTTTGGTTTGACATCTTTGGCATTTTAACTGATTTTCTTGTGTTTAGGAATCTGAATCTAAACTTGTTTCAGAGCACTTCGACAAAAAAATCGTACGGTCCTTTCTTTTGATCATCTTTAGCATCTACAAGCAGTTAAAAGGATTTGTACATTTCCAAAAATAAAAACATTCCACATTTGATGTTTTTGTAGGAGCAAGTTTCTGCCATGCATCGACGATTTTGTATGTCCTAAATGTAAGTACACTTGCCTACTTAAAAAGACTAGTGATGATTTCACAATAGTTAGCACCTGTGTTGTTATCATTATTATATTATAAAACATGTTGATGTAGAATATTTACTTGTTTATTTTCTCTAGTTTATTCTATTTGGTGGGTTTTATCTGGTAGATTATAGCTGCCTCAATATAAACTGTGGTGGAGGCGATCTAACAGTAGAAGCAAACAAAAGCAAAATAATATATGAAGGAGAAGGAGAAGTTGAAGGTGGTGCTGCTAAGTACTATCTGAAGCCTGAGGCCTATTGGGGATTCAGCAGCACAGGGGACTACATGGACGACAACAATTTCCAAAACACAAGATTCACCATGTATGTCCCCACATCTAACCTGTCTGAACTGTACAAAACCGCACGAATAGCTCCAGTATCTCTCACTTACTTCCATGCCTGCTTGGAAAATGGAAAGTATACTGTGAACCTAGACTTTGCTGAGATGAGATTCACCAACGATGATACTTATAGCCGGCTTGGTAGGCGTGTGTTCAACATCTACATTCAGGTTAGCTTTTCCTCTCAGATGATGTTGAGATTGAATTCACTAATTTCTTCCTTTTCCACGCGTAAAGGCCTGTTCTGTGCACAGCCACATGAAGCATTCGTTTTAACTCCCAAATTTTTAAGAGATATTATACATATATAGATCCTATACTCCCAAATTCTTTGTCGTTTTAGACAAGGCTGGTTCTAAGCATAGCTGGGTGAAACATTCCTCTTGACCTCCAAATATTATAAAGTTATTAATATAGAAGTTGTGTGCCACCATTTCTGTGGGGTCAGGATACCCCTGTATAATTCAAAAAAAAAAAAAAAAAGGCTTGTGGCCTGGTGGTGATTAACTTGAGGGTAAAAAACTCAATACGGTGAAGCCACTGGGGAATTAACATTTCGGCATCGCCAGGAACATGGGACCGACACGTGGCAACACGTGACTAGTCTGGACCACTTCTGTGGGGCCAGAATAACCCTATATAATTAAAAAAAAAAAAAAGTTGCATGCCAAATTGTAGAAATTTTATTTTTTATTCAAAATTTTCATAAAAGTGTTTTTATCTCCGTAAATCTTAGATCCTGCCATGATAATTTATGCTTTCTTTTTTTTTATTTTTTTGGCAGGAGAAACTTGTTTTAAAGGACTTCAACATCATGGCTGAAGCAAAGGGAGCTCAAAAACCTATAACCAAATCATTTACTGTTGATATAACTAACCATTTCTTAGCTGTCCGGTTGGGTTGGGCTGGTAAAGGAACCACCAGGATTCCAGAAAGAGGGGTTTATGGTCCTATCATATCGGCTATTTCCATACTTTCAGGTAGCTTTCTTATTATAGTAGAAACCAGTAATGATCACTACATTTAGTTTCTCTTAATAGTAACACCTTCCAATGTACAGATTCTAAGCCGTGCTCATTCCCGGGAAGTGGAATGAACAGTGGAGCATCTATTGGACTTGGAATTGGAATCGCATGTCTTATTGTCTTTCTACTGGGAGTTCTTTGGTTTTGTGGTTGCCTTCCATGTTTTGGGCGACGAAAAGGTAGCTAACTTGCATCTTAATTAGCCACTAGGTTATGTTCATTTCAAATAGGGAAACATTGTGAGTTTTTGTTTTCCACAGATCCTAATGAAGAAGAGTTGCCATCTGGAACTTTTACGTTACGGCAAATCAAAGCTGCTACTAATGACTTCAGTCCAGCTAACAAGATTGGAGAAGGTGGTTTTGGTCCTGTATTTAAGGTAAAGATATGATTCTTGTTATTATCAAGAAATGAAACTTGTAGTACAGTGCAATGCATGCTGATAGTAGAATCTCATTGTGCAGGGTGTGCTATCGGATGGAAGAGTTGTAGCAGTGAAGCAGCTCTCATCTAAATCAAGACAAGGGAACAGAGAGTTTCTAAACGAGATAGGTGCAATATCTTGTCTTCAACATCCAAACCTCGTCAAGCTTCATGGCTTCTGCGTCGAGCGGGCTCAGATGTTGCTTGTGTATGAATGCATGGAGAACAACAGTTTAGCTCAAGCGTTATTCAGTGAGTGTTTTCTTTTGTCTCCACCAATGGCTGATTTTTGATTGCTTCAGCTCTAAGCAAAATGTGTTTTGTTTTAGGTCCAAAGGATAAACAGATTCCTATGGACTGGGCTACGAGGTTTAATATTTGCTGTGGAGTTGCAAAAGGTCTCGCGTTTCTCCACGAGGAATCACCGTTGAAATTTGTGCACAGAGACATCAAGGCCACTAATATTTTACTCGACAAGGACTTAACTCCCAAGATATCTGACTTCGGATTGGCTAGGCTCGATGAAGAGGAGAATACACACGTTAGCACCAAAGTCGCTGGGACTATGTAAGGACCTGAACCCACTCTCTTTTTTGTTTCTTTACAACTACGGTTTGGTTTTGCTAACCACAAGAAACTCAATGCAGAGGATACATGGCACCAGAATATGCACTTTGGGGTTACTTATCTTTCAAAGCAGATGTCTACAGCTATGGTGTTTTGGTTCTAGAGATTGTTGCTGGCATAAACAACAGTAGTTTCATGGCGGCAGGAGATGAAGTCTGCCTCTTGGAATGGGTAACTATAATCTGATGCCATGTTGATTGTGATGTGGGTTTCTTGATAAAACTTTATGCTATATATATCGGCAGGCTACTCAATGTGAAGAGTCAGGACATTTGATGCAAGTTGTGGATGAGAGATTGAGACCTGAAGTCAACAAAAAAGAAGCAGAGGCAGTTATAAAAGTGGCTCTTGTGTGCACGAACGCTTCTCCCTCAGATCGTCCTATAATGTCGGAGGTGGTTGCTATGCTCGAAGGTTTCTATCCAGTGCCTGATTCAACCCCTGGAACAAGCAAGAAATCAGGGGATATAAGGTTTAAGGCGTTCAAAGATGTAAGGAAAGGCATGGATAACGACAGTAAGACGCAGTGTTCTGTTAACAGTTATCCTTCTTCTTCCTTTTCTTCCACTACTAATGTGGATACTAATGTGGCTGGACAAGAAACTAAGCAAGAAGAGCCAAGGAGCTGATCAAGAGGTTTATAGTTCCTGTTCTTTCTCTTCCTCTTTTTTTTTTTTTGTTAAATTATCTGACTGTTACTTTGTAATATGTTTTGGAAGTCTATTACACAACTAGAGTCCATTTACTGTAACTTTTTTTTCTTGCATCATATTAATGGTTGATTAGTTAGGGACTGAGTGTTTGTGGAAAACAAAAAAATATAATGAAATCAGTCATCTTTCGCAGTCATACTTTAGAAGCCTTTCAGTTCTACATCAATTTTTATTTTTTTAGCAAAATTTAATGAAATCTAGTTTTATTAATTTCTTAAAATCTGGAAGGAAACAATTAAAGTAATTAAGGAAACATAATAGATGTGAATTCGAAATTAATCGGTTCTAGCAAGGGTACTGACACAAACAAAGACGAGTATTACCAATGGAATTACAAATTCCATGTCCACCGTCATGCGACTTTGCGCAGTTCGTGTCACAGCAATCGTCCGAACACTGTTCAGTGCATAGAGCAGTTCCACTGTTGCAAGTGGGCCGTGTCGGCGGCGGCGAAGGTGTGGGAGGGGTACATTGGTAAAAGCACGTGCATAACGCCACTCCAACACTACGGTCGCAGCTGCCTTCGCTTGATGGTCCGTGCTTAGTTTTACATTTCTGGTCGCAGTCTTCACAAGTGCCTAGACCATCTCTGCACAAATTCCCTTGTGCCTCAATCATAACTGTAATAACACATGCAGACAAAGCATAAATTAATATTTGTATAAAATAACTGTTTTGAAAATATTCAAGAATGATTAGACATTACAAGAACATAATATACAATCAAGGCAAAGTTGTTAACTGAATCATAGTGAGAACTTATAAAATAGTAGAACTGTAGAAGGTATATTATACCCCAAAAAACGAAAAAATAGAAGATGTAATATACCTAACGCAGACATGATAAAGAAGGTGACGAATAATACATAAGAAATTGTCTTCTCCATTTCTGATAAAACTAGGTGTTTCTGATAAAAATGAGGAAATTGTGTTGTGCTATTCCATTAACAAATGCTAAGTATATATATACATCATTCATAAGATTTACAATTAATAGAGAGAATCATGATCTGTATGCTAATTAAGTCAGTAATACGATAAATCTCTCTAGCCACGCATCATATATATTCAAGAATATATTCTACTTTAATTGGTGATCTAATTAGAGGAAAAATAAGGGAAATGTGATGCTTCTCAAAATATACAGAAGAATTAGAGGTTGACTCGTGCACCTGCACTAATATTTATTTTAATAAAATAGACATATAATTTTTTTTACAACATAAAAATATAATAGTTTCACAAACATACGTCCGTATAGGTGCATGTCCGATTTTTATAATATATAACATTTATAATAGATCAACGATTTTTATTTGTATTTAATTTGTTAGTTTCTCATATTGTGGTTAAATATTAAACCAATCAAGATGATATGTTATATAACATATTCATTAATTAATAATTTTTTAAATACATTAACCTTTTGATGTATTTATTTATAAATTAAAATATCAATTAGTATATTTATGTATATTAATAAATTATATTTCCAAATTAAAATATTTTATATCAAATAAAATATACTTCTACTTTAATAAGTTAGTATTAATACTTTTTTTTGGCGCACTTTCTACAAATAACCATTGTAACTAAACCGGTTTAATCAATGTCTCAGGTAACGACATCGTTTGTCATTGCGTCTCACTTTACTTTCTTGGCGCTTACGTCACATTCCAAACTTTATTGATTTACAATTAATAGAGAGAATCATGATATGTATACTAATTATGTCAGTAATACGATGAATCTCTCTAACCACGCATCATATTTTTCAAGAATATATTCTGCTTTAATTGGTGATCTAATTAGAGGAAGAACATGGAAAATGTGATGTTTCTCAAAATATACACCATTTAAAAAGAATTAGAGTTTGACTAGTGCATCTGCATCAATGTTTGTTTTAATAAAATAGACTTATAAAATTCTTCATTACACAAAAATATAATGGTTTCACAAACATGTGTATGTATGGGTGCTTGTCCAATTTTTATAATATATATAACATTTCTAATAGATAGACAATTTTTAATTGTCTGTAATTTGTTAGTTTTTCATATTGTGGTTGAATATTAAACCAATCAAAATGATATGTTATATAACATATTCATCAATTAATAATTTTTAACTACATTAACCTTTTGATTTATTTATTTATAAATTAAAATATCAATTAGTATGTTTATGTATAATAAAACATCTGTATTTCCAAAAAAAATATTTTAGTATCAAATCAAATATACTACTACTTTAATAAGTCAGATTAATACTTTTTTGGCGTTCATTTTCCACAGATAACCATTGTAGCTAAACCGGTCTAATCAAAAATTTAACTTCAATTTTAGCTTGGTTCTCTCTTTATGAATTACTTATAAATTTTTAGATTAGTAACGTATAACACATGCCTAACACGAAAAACTGATAACACGAAAAAATTGATAACACATGCCTAACATATAACGTAATTATATTCAAATACTTATTTTAAACTGATAACACGAAAAAAATATTCAAATTTTAAAAATAATTAAATATAAGTTAAAATGCAAAAAATCACATGTAAATAAAAATGATAAATTTAATAAATTTAAATCTTTTATCCGCGCGTAGCTCATATAATGTCTTAGGTCATGATAAATTTAGGTACTTCACTTCTGGTGAAAAGTATGGACATAAATTTATTAATATATCATCGTTACTATAGTAGCTCATATTTTTAAAACGTTATTATAAATTTTTTGTGGTCTAAATTACCATTCTTTATAGTGATAGCAAAAAAAAAAACTGAATTATAAAATTGCCATTAAAATTTGGTGTCACATCACATTGGCAGATTTGTTTCTATCAAAACAAATCTTTCAAAATTTAAGTCAGTTTAGTTAATCTATTGGATAAAATAAAATCTGCAATATGTAATGTCTTAGATCATGATTATTGCAGAGTTCTTAAGATGAGGTTCTTAGCGTAATATAAGATCTGTTTCTTAATTTTACCTAAGAAAAAAATAAGAAACGGTTCTTAAATATTTTATTTAAGAGCCGTCTCTTAACTTTTCTTAGGTAAAATTAAAAGATGGTTCTTAAATTACGCTAAGAATTCCATCCTAAGAAACTCCTAATAATCATGCCCTTACTTTCTTGTAAACAACAATTTTTTTTTTCTGCAGCAAAGTTTATTGTCCAATTTTAATCGAAAAAGATTTACAGAGATATACATGCTAACAGTGATATCCTAGTTTTTTAAAATAGTAGGTTTTTAAGTTAGACTAACTTTCCCATTGCATATTTTTGTATCGGATTTATTTTTCTAATAACCTTTGCTTCGCCACACAAACAATCTAAAATATAATTGGTAATTTTCCTTCTCTTGTCGTATGTAACTCTGTTTTTCACAAAATTTCAATAAATTTAACCTCATCTTTAAATGGTTTTATTCTATTGACATTTAAAATAGTGTTCATAATATTTTCAAAAATAGTTTTTTAACGTGCATCACATTAAAGTTATACCTTAAAATATGATTTTTTAAATATGGAAGCTTTCAAAATATATTTTAATGTTAATTATGAAAAGTATATTTGTCTGACATGTTAGCTGGAATGTGCAATTTTTCTCAACTTTACATGTCTCATGAGCATAGTAATATTTAACATGCTCTAACAAATCTGTCCTTGATTGATTTACAGGGAAAAACATACATTACTTTGTTTTTTCTAATTTTTTTTGTTCTTACAATATGTATGATACAATGGAAGAAACCTACAGTGAAAATCAAACCAACATTATTCCTTTCATTTTTAGTTGAAAAGCATCTGACCTATCCATATGTTATAAACATGATAATCTTCTACGCATTGTCCATCCCAATAGTATTCCATATGCAGAAAAGTCATTAATGGTTCATATAAGCACTACACACATATTGAAGTTCTTCTCTTGCGACTAGTCTCACGTACGCACACCGTAATGCCACAACAGTTTCAGTTCATAGATTAAATGTTGGAAAAATATATCATGTGCTCGCTTTGAATGTTTTGGACCAGACACTAGAACACTCAAGAACAAAAATTCTCTTCGCATACACATCTACGGACGAAGATTATATGGTGTCAAGATGACATGCCATAAATAATATTACCTTCTAGACATACCAAATGAACTAAATCCATCGGTATATAGGCGAAGAGAAATGTTTCTACACTCACTCACAAAATTGGAATATGGTTTGAAAGTGTTTCCATGCCTTAGCATCTGAGAGATGTGTAACCTCGTCATCTTTTACCGAGTGTTGGATATGTAATCTCTCTGACATGGTCGTCCTTTCCGAGTGATATAAACACTTTAATCTATATGTGATCGATAAGTACCATCTACGTTGGTAGTGTCACATGATTTCTTATTGTGGCTTTTTGATATTTCGGTTTTCGACAAGATCGGCATTCCTGCATGTTCTCGTCATCTTTACAGAAAGTCATATAACTGTCAACACATACATCAATCATTTTAGTTGGTAGACCAAGACTCGCAACTAACTTTTGAATTTCATAGTAATTTCCAGCAGTAAAATTATCTTTTGGTAAATACTCATTAATTAATTGAGTCCACAAATCCATGCACTTTTCATTTAGACTATGATCACTTTTAATTGTCATCATCCTAGATGCTAGCGATAATCTAGAAAGCTTTTTTTTACATTTTTGGGTGAGTTTTTTTTTGGCAGCATCAAATATATCATAAAACCGGACATCTATAGCAGGTTCTTCCCTACAACTATAAAGAATCGCATATTAATGAAATGCATTTGTAACCATCACCGCCTTATCGTTATATTAATGAATCGCATATACATGAATAAAAAAGAAAATATTAAAAAATCTTTATCGTTATAGAAAAAAATAAAAATTTATTAAAAATTAACGTAGAAAACTTCCATCGAAGTCGTCTAGAAGACTTCTAAGAAATCTTCCATTTAGGTCATTTTTGCAATTAAAAATTTACAAATGAAGACTTCGAGAGAAGTCTACTCTACATCAAACTTCTTTGGAATCTTCCTTTGTAAATATTGGCTTACTTTTGTTTTGAAAAAATCTCGAAAATACCATAGAAAACTTTTCGGTAAGTCTTCTAAGATAAATATGTTAGTTTTTTAATTGCCCGAATTATGTCAGAAATTTGAATTTTTCTAGAAAATTTACAAGGACGTCTTTCACCATAAAAATAAAACTTAAATATTACATTTAACTGACGACTTCCATGTAAATCGTCTCAGGTTATTTTTGCAATTGAAAATTAAAACTTAATATTTAATTTTAATTAGACGACTTCCATGTAAGTTTTTCAACATACGACTTACACAAAAATATTTTGTGCTAACCAATGTTCGACCAAAATCTCAGAATTGAATTCTGGAAGACTTCAGTATAAATCATCTTTCGGAAGACTTATATGAAAGTCATCTAATTAAAACTATATTTTAAAGTTTTATTTATCAATTGAAAAGTAACCTGATACGACTTTCACCGACAATGAGAAGACTTCTATCGACAGTTCAGAAGACTTATAGAGAAGTCTTTTGGCAGAAGACTTCCGTGTAAGTCGTCTAGATAAAGTCAAATTTCTTACACAATCTGGTCAACTGCAAAAACTAACATGTTTATCCTAAATTATTTACTGAGAAATCTTTTATAGTATTTTTGAGATTTTTTTGTTAACAAAGAAAAGTTGAAAGTCTTCTAGAGAAGTCATCTCTAAAAAGGAGATATAAAATCAATTGCAAAAGTAACATTTGCATTGACCAGAAGACTTCCGTATAAGTCTTCTACGACAAGAAGACTTAAACAGAAGTTTTCTGACGAACATATCTAGAAAAAAGAATAAAAAATCATTGTTAGATTCAGTGATGTTCATGTTTAGCTTCTCCAAGCACACATTACTTTTTAATGAAAGTTACTCACTTGTTCTTGACTAAGAATCATGAACTTGAGTAATTCTAGTAAGCTTCTAAATTTTAAAATGAAAAGTTAGAATTTTGGGATGAAATAAAAGAGGAAGTGAAGGCGAAATGTTTTGTATGTATAAGAAATAAGATTATGAAGGTGTAAATGTTGATTTTAGGTGCATTTAGAGCTTGAAATTGTTTGTTCATGGTAGTTGATATATTAGAGCATCTCTAGCAAGCCTCTTCATTTTAAATAGGGTCAACCGTTAAAATAAGAGGATGAAAGGGTGGTTCTCCAATGGCGGCCCTCAAATATTTTCTTCTAAAAGCTTATATTTTACACTTTAATCCTTAGTTTTATTGATAATTAATTATAATTTATTAAAATTTAATAAATAAACAATAAGCATATATTAATATATGTTATTAAAATAATTAGTAAATATATTTAATTATAACATCAAATTACTTATAATAAAAAAATTACATATAATAATAAAACCCATACAATTCAAAGTACAATATATATATATCTATATAAAATACTAAACTAATCAATACAATTTTAAAGTGATAAATGATACTCCTTATTTTTTATTCGAAGATTACGTGCTAAAAATTATTGAAAATGCATATCTTCGTTTATGGCCATTTTAACGTTTATTGGCGGTGAGGATCCTTGGACGATAGCAAATTTGGATTGTAGAACTCCAAAAGCTTGTTCAAATAATATTTTTATATTATGATTGCATTATGATTTTATATTTGTGTAAAAAAATTGAAATGTATTGTGTGAAATAATATGTTTATATTATATTTTTATTAATATTATTATATATTGGTATACAATTTTACTAATATATAATTGTTATTTAAAATCAATTTTATAAGACCATAAATATAACATTTAAGTGTTAATATAATTATAATACTAAAATATATCTTAAAGTTTAATAAGTACACAATTATTAAACATATATAAATATAATGATTAAAGGAAAAAGTAAATAATATTTTAAGGGGATGAATAGTGTATTCTCAAATATGAGGGTATACTATTCACCTCCTTAAAACTTGAGGGGATGAAGGACTATTGGAGTGTAAGAACTTTTAAAAATGAGGGGATGAGAGCCTGTTGGAGATGCTCTTTATCACAATGATAATGTAGTAAATAAAAGAGAAAGAGGAAGATGCTCTTAATGACAATGACAATGTTGTAAATAAAAGAGAAAGATAAAGATAAAGTAAAATAATAGTTTTCGAAAAAAAAATTTAAGAAAAAATTATGGCATTTTCGTGAATAATCTGAAACTTTGAAGTGAATAAGACAAATGATTTTTTTAAAAAAAATATGGATTAATTTTGTGTTTGACTTTGAGTTTTGAGTCATTTTTGCAAAAAAAAAAATCATTTATTTTATCCAACATACTGTTACAAAAAGGAAAAAAATCTTATCCAACATACTTTCTATTTTATCAGTATTTAATAATTATTTGAAGCTTTTTGTATTGTTTCTGATACTGTGACATTATAATATATCTAAAAATGACATACAATTTTGGTTGTTTTAGGCCACTCCCAACTCGGTTATGATCGATACCCAGTGGCAAATCTTTTTTTTGTTGCTAACTTTTTCCTTGGGTGCAAAACTAATAAAAGTACAAATTGGAGTATTGAACTTGAGTTAATAGAGGGTGCACATTAGAGATTTAGCCATTTTATCTACCAAAAATTATCAATATGGGTGCATGTGCACCGATAGTGTACATTCTAGTTACGCCCATGTCTACCTATTAAGTCCAAAATTCGCCACCTGAAAATCCAAAGTAGAGTTATCTTCCTCGTAAATGCATATTGCCTTTCAGTCAATCTCCAAAAGTTATTTCCTTCCATGAAAATTTGTAGTGTTTGCTGAAATTTTGTAATAAAATATCCATTAAACTAAATTGAGCTATCATTCCTTTTAATTTGATAAAAAAAAAAAAATAATTCTATGAAGTTTAGCAAAAACAAAAGTCAAATATCCATTAACAGAAATCAAATCATATATACAAAAATTCAAGAAATGTATTACTATATATATGTATGTATATATATTTTAAATGTAAACTTTACTAAGACTATTTTTGAATTTCTTTTTTTAAAAATAATGAATTAATTGTTTAGCAAAAAAATATATTGAATTAGTTCTTTTATTATTAAATTTTTTAAAAATATTATTTTCTATACCAAATATTGATTTTAAGTTTTTTTATTAATTGAAAAATTATAGAGCAATCCAATTAGAAATTTTGATTTTACATTTATTCCAATAATTACGAAGTGTGTGGATTCAGAAAAATATTGATCCGGACAGAACATAAATACAAAAAAAAAAATTAAAGATATTTGTTTCTTTGGGACCCTTTATTTGTACTGTTTTTTTTTGTTTCTTTCTTTATCTGGGTTTAATTAGGGTGGCTTCATATAGGATAGCGACGAAACTTCTCTCTCTCCGTATAAAAGCTACTAAAATTGATTAACTAAACACATAAAGGGATATGAAATATGTGACATTCATGAATCCGTAAGTCTTCGCATTGGCAACTTGCAAAATAATTCAACCCATAATTCAATCTTAACTTTTAGTCAAAACAATGTATGTACGACTACTTTCTACTAGCCGACGAACCAAGAAGACCCCGAAATCATATTATACCCCATTTTCTTAAAATATATAATTGACATGACTAAAACTATATTCTAATCTATGTCGATAATGTGGATCGTCTTCTCGGCTCTCCTGTTCTTCACCATCATCACAAGCTTCTCCGTGATTCAAACAACCTCCACTTCACCAGCTCTCCATCCAGATGAATGTAATTAAATCATATAAGCTTTTACCTTTTATAATATGATCAGAGGTTAACATCCAGAACTTTTCCATATATATATATATATATTCGATAATCTGTGCAGTGAATTCGCTTGAGAAGATAGCTACTATACTTGGTATAAAGAGAGTGAAGCTGAGTAATGAAGACCCATGCAGTTCAGGAACTCTAATGATAACACAACAAGTTTGGAATCCAGAGGTGAACAACACCATTGGTTGTGATTGTAACTTCAACAACAACAAGATATGTCATATTACAGAACTGTGAGTGTTATTCTTCATTTTCTTTTTTCTTTTTCTCTTATTTATTAATTTTCGACAAATACAGAGTTCTGATGAATTTTACTCTTGAGGGGAAACTTCCACCTGAGTTGGCTAAGCTTCGATATCTCCAGTCAATGTAAGTTCTACCACGCACAAATAAATCAATTCGATGACTAACTAGTCCAAGGTTTGATACATTTAATAAACACTTTTTTGAGCTTAAAAGTAGAAGTAGAGAGGGCAGCAGAGATGTAATAAAAAAAGGTCTTATATGCGATAGGGATTGAAGAGAAAGTTAAAATAATGACTCTTGTTGAAGTGTCAGACTTAGAGTTTAGAGAGGATCTGCAAAGAGAACCACCATAAGAAGACGAGTTTTGTTTTCTCTTATTTGCAGTGACTTATCCGCAAACTACCTTACGGGCACGATTCCAGTGGAGTGGGCTTCAATGTCACACCTCATTCTCATGTTAGCTTCCTCTCTCTCTCTCTCTCTCTCTCTCTCTCTCTCTCTCTCTCTCTCTCTCTCTCTCTCTGATGTTTCATTCATGATTTACAAGTAACTATGAACATTTTTGCAGCTCTCTCTCCGGGAATCGTTTGTCTGGGAAGTTACCAACCTGGTTGCAAAACCTCAAGAATCTAAAGTACCTGTACGTCTCTAATGTTTTCCCACTTATGTGTCTTTGCATTTGAATTGATGTGATGAAATTTACAGAGGGGTTGAAGGAAACCAGTTCTCTGGTCCCATTCCTCATGAGCTTGGTAACTTGACCAACCTTGAACGATTGTAAGACAATCTTTGGCTTTGTAGGCATCTATCTAATCAGTTTTTGTTATTTTTACATCCAAATCTTTGGTTTTGTGAAAAATATGTAAAGTGTTTGATCGTTTCTAAAACTTGGTGTTGCAGGCATCTTTCATCCAATCAATTTACAGGAAGCTTGCCTATCACTCTCGCTAAACTAGTAAACCTGGAGCGGTTGTAAGTTGTTGATATCCTCTGAAACGAAAATTTTCAAAAGCTTTTTGTCTTTTCTTGCAGATGTTGTTTTATTACCACCTAGATTGAACTGAAACGTGTATATAAAGCTTTCTTGCTGAGCACTTTTCTACATAGTCGTTAGAATAACAAAAAGCTTATAACCAATACACTCCGCCAGCATAACAAATAAGGTAATAAAAGATTTATTACTCCCTCTGTTCCTAAATATAAGATTTTTTAGATAAAACATACTTATTAAGAAAGTTACTTTTTATCTAAAAAATATCACTAAAAATATAAATTAAAAACTACTTGACCAACTAAAAAATAGAACTATTAAATTTGATTGGCTACACAGTTTTTGATAAAGTTAAAGCTACCTAGAAATGTGAGAACATCTTACATATTGAAACATAAAAATTCTTCAAAACTTCTTATATTTAGGAACGGAGGGAGTACTTCGTAGTATGTGTAGTTTGGTTTACAGATTCATTAGTCGATAGATAAGTAATAAAAGATTTATTACTTCGTAGTATGTGTAGTTTGGTTTGTGAAATTGATTTTGACACTTTCTAAACTCTTACTTTAGTCAAGTGTGTGGAAAGATAGTCCACAAGACTTATAAACATAGCTTTTGGATCTCTAAACTATTTATTTTATTTTATTTTTTGTAGTTTGATATGTGACAATAACTTTAGTGGAACTATCCCAACATATATTGGCAACTGGTCTCGGCTTAAAAGACTGTACGTAGACTTGTCCCTTGCTAATTTTAACGTCACTAATCTTTTCTGCTTATGTAAATACGTATCAATTATGGTAAACAGATATCTATACGCAAGTGGACTAAAAGGACCTATTCCTGATGCAGTGGCCAGCCTTGAAAATCTTACTGATCTGTAAAATTTACTCCCCTCTAATAGATTAGCAAAAGTATAACTGAAACAACACTCATGTTCTAAGCATATGCGCAGGAGAATTAGTGATATGACTGGAATAAACTCCTTTCCAATCCTATCCAGCAAAGTCCTCATAACACTGTATTTACTTTTCCTCTGCACCTATGGTTTCATCTGTGAGTTTCAAACTAATATAATGTATCCCTTCCTGTCCAGGATATTGAGGAATGTGAATTTGTCTGGTCCAGTTCCTTCTTACATCTGGAACTTGCCAAACCTAAAGAGACTGTAAGTTCTTTCTAATGTTATGTGGAAAAGAGTTTAAGTGTGAGAGTTGTATGCATCTAATTAAAGGATCCTTTACAACTTGTCTTATGCAGAGATTTATCGTTTAACAAGTTGACTGGTGAAGTGCAAGAAATACATAAAGCACCAAGATATACGTAAGTAGTTACAATCCAAGTTGGATATTTTAATCCGAGACTCAGAGTTATTGGTTTACTTCCAGCTACCTGGCTGGCAACATGCTTACCGGAAACGTTGAATCTGCTTTCTTCGTTAACGGCGAACCTAATATGTATGTTTCCTCCTACTTGCATGGCTTGAGAAAGTTGCAGTCATCCCAACTAATATTCTTGTGTTTTTTTTCTATATTTGGTGAGTCTTCACAGTGATCTCTCTTATAACAATTTCTCATGGTCATCAACCTGTCATGAAGAGAGGTATCAACATGATATAGAACTTTTTTTTTTAATATCTAATATATATATTGTATATCCTGCTCATTTTGAAGTTTATGTTGATAAATCAGAAACATTAACACATACCGGAGCTCAAACTCGAAGAATAATTTGTAAGAACAAGAATGGATTACATGGTTGTATCTCTTGCTTTTGTATACAGCAATAGAACAAGTTTGAATGTTTGTGCCATATGATATAGCTTAATATTCTGATATCTTTGTAATACAGAACTGGTCTTTTTCCATGCGCTGGTCCACTCAACTGCAAGAGCTGTTAGTACATATTGACCGTAATATTAGACATTGTGTTCTTTTTGAGCTTTTTTAAACTTTTTATTGATGGTTGATACTCTTTTTTTTTTATTATTATTGTAGATCAGAGATCACTACATATAAATTGCGGTGGAGGAACTGTACAGGTTACGAACTCCTCCAGTAAAATCACTTATCAAGCTGATAACAATAAGGTCTCGGCGGCAACAAATATTCACCTGGAAAGATGGGGAATCAGCAACACAGGTGACTTTACCGATGATACAAGTGACGATGATACGTTTATCATTTCAACTAGTTTAAGACTGTCTGAAGGTTCTCCTCATCTCTATAAGACCGCACGTCGATCTGCTCTCTCTCTTGTTTATTATGCGTTTTGCTTGGAAAATGGAGCCTACAATGTGAAACTCCGTTTTATGGAAATCCAGTTTTCAGACAGTGAACTATATAGTCGTATAGGCAGACGCATATTTGATGTTTATGTTCAGGTAAAGCCTCACTAAGAATATATGTTTTCAGTCATGCATAGAATAGAAGATTTGAAGTGTATCATCCTTTCTCTAGGGAGAATTGTTCTTGAGGGATTTTAACATTAAAGAGGAGGCTAATGGGACTCTGAAGCCTGTTGTGAAAGAAGTAAAAGCTGTTAATGTGACTGATCATATGTTAGAGATTCGGTTGTATTGGGCGGGTAAAGGGACAACTTTAATCCCCAACAGAGGAAACTATGGTCCTCTTATCTCTGCTATCTCCTTGTGTCACAGTAAGTATTTCCTTTGTAGCTTTCTTCACGTTGAGTTGTGTGACCTTCATCTTCTTGACACTGGTTCCTATAGCCTAATGATAATATTCATCTTTCAAAATTTCAGGTCATGAGCCACTATGCGGAGGTTCTTAGAGAAAACAAAAACTACTTTGTTAAACATTGTCTTTTGTTAGAATGGTTTATATATGATACAGATGTATTATATTTACACTCTTAGTGTATCATTTGCAGCGGAGAAAATAAAACATCACATTAATTATCCTATAGTTTTGGGGGCAACGGGTGCATTTGTAGCAACCACACTCTTGGCCTTGGGAATATATACTTGGAGGAGACGCAGGGAAGAGAAGATAACGAGAGAAAGAGGTACCAAAGTTCACAAATAATATGAACCCTTTAGCCATATATGCTCATAGCAGTACTGATGATTTGTCTTTTAAACCTGATCACATAGATCTGAGATCCAAAAGTCTGCAAACGGTTTGCTATACTTGGAGGCAACTGAAAGCTGCAACAAACAATTTTGACCAAGCCAACAAACTTGGAGAAGGAGGTTTCGGAGCCGTATTCAAAGTATGCTAAAACATATGTCAATACCTAAGAATGTCAAGCTTTTTTTCTGTTTCTATATGAAAACTTTTAATGCAGGGAGAGCTGTGGGATGGAACTATCATAGCAGTGAAGCAGCTTTCTTCTAAGTCACACCAAGGAAACCGCGAGTTTGTGAATGAGATAGGCATGATCTCTGGTCTGAATCATCCAAACCTTGTCAAGCTTTATGGATGCTGTGTTGAGAAGAATCAGTTGTTGCTGGTCTATGAGTACATGGAAAATAACTCCCTTGCTCTTGTGCTGCATGGTAAATAACAATCATTCAGGTTTTCTTCTTGTTTTCAAGTGTATATAATAACATAATTTCTCTTTGGCTTAAATACATTTCCTGAAAAGAGCTCCCTGAAACTGGATTGGGTAGCAAGGAAAAAAATATGTGTTGGAATCGCAAGAGGCATTGAGTTCCTCCATGAAGGATCGATGATCCGGATGGTTCACCGTGACATTAAAACCAGTAATGTGCTTCTAGATGCAGACCTAAATGCAAAAATATCGGACTTTGGATTGGCTAGGCTCCATGAAGAAGAACACACTCACATTAGTACCAAAGTCGCTGGAACCATGTAAGTATAGAACATAAAACAAAACAAAAAAAACTGCACCATGGCCTACCAAAATTAGCTCAGTCTTGGTATCTCTTATAATTCAGGGGATATATGTCTCCTGAATATGTACTATGGGGTCAGTTAACAGAGAAAGTAGACGTGTATAGCTTCGGGGTTGTGGCAATGGAGATTGTTAGTGGACAGAGTAATAATAAGCACAAGGGAAGTGATGATCAAGTTTCCCTTATCAACTGGGTAAACCTTGGAGCTTTCCTTTCTCTTTATCTCATACGGCTCATAACTTATAAAGTGTAATGAAACCCTTTTTTACATCAAATCTCAGGCACTGACGCTGCAACAGAAAGGAGACATATTGGAGATTGTAGATCCAATGCTGGAAGGTGATTTCAACAGAAAAGAAGCCGTGAGGATGATAAATGTTGCTCTTGTATGCACAAACTCATCTCCTTCATTGAGGCCAACAATGTCAGAGGCCGTGCAAATGCTTGAGGGGGTGATCGAAATAAAAGAGGTTATGCCAGATCATGGTTTATATGGACACGACTGGAGCATGTCAAAGCTGATACACATTGATACACATGGATGCTCGAGCACCTCTGGTGTGACAGATCAAATAGAAACATCAATGAAATCCTCTGTTTCTGGTTTTGATCTCTACCAGGATCCTTCCTCAACACTGGAATGTCCCTAGTGCTCGCTGAAGCAAACAACAATAAAATCCTCTGTTTCCAGAATGCACCAAGTCTCTGTGTCTGCTTATGATCTGTACATACTAAGTACCGAGTCCATTATACTAGACCATTCCATTATCTCTCTCTCTCTCTCTCTCAAAAACAAGTGCTCTTTCTCTGCACTAGATTGGCTTGACAAAAGGGTCACTTGTGATTTTGGCCAGGCCTCTCACTCTTGGCCAGCTTCTCTTTTTACTCTGTTTTTTGTTCTCTGTTTTTGTTGTTCTTGTTCACTCATTCACTCTCTGTTTTGTATTTGTGTAACAATGCACAAGCACACACTCATACTCTCTTGACTCTCACGTTTTGTTTATTCTTGTAGAGAGAATAGAGACACATGTGTGTCAACTGTACATCATCGTTCACATAGTGTGTGCCCCCTATAATACATTGGTTGCTCCTTTAGCTGCACTTATAACTTCCCCCACCATTAGAATACTACGTGAACAAAGAAATCAATATGGAGTAGTGAACTCACGGTCACGACACTGTGTGAAACATTAAATAATAAATAGTCAAATACATATGTTGTCATAGGTAAAATACTACTCCCTCCGTTTTATTTTACTAGTAGTTCTAGGTTTATCCATACATATTTTTGTATATTTCTAAAATAAAAACACAATTACCTATATACCTAATCATATTTCAACTAATAGAAAAATAAAATGAAGAATCTTATTAATAAATTTTATATTGAAACTATAAAACGACAATTATTTTGAAACGGAAATTTTTCTCTATAACAACAATTAAATAAAAACGGTGGGAATATATTTTATCTGCCATGAAATTTTACGTTTTAGCGGAAAAAAATAAACTTTTAGTAGTTTGACAAATAGTTCATTAATACTTCTACACTATGAAATTTGTGTTTTGAACCCCAACAAATGCAAACTTATGTATAGTAATAGAGAAAAAAATTACAAGAGATAGCACAAAATCATGATAAATCTCAATACCAATTATGGATAGAAGAATAAAAATTGAAAGAAATAACTCTTGGGATCCAGTATCATTAATTACAGATCAAAACGGTTCAAGATACTGCAACCAAACATAAATCTACATAAGCCGGTAGAATTATCAGTTGTAAAATTATTTGTAAAATTTATGATAGTTTATAATATCATAGTTATCCAACGTTAAATTTGGAACATCGCAATTAAGATAATGTGATTCAACCAAAACCATTTTATATTGGGCAATTCTCTTAAATAGCACTTTTAAAGTTTTTGTCACAAAAATAGCATTCAAAAAATAAAATGACCAAAATAGACTTTTTTCTTTTGAAATTTTGATTTTTTTTTATTTTTTTTTTGAAATTTGAAACCTTAACCCCAAACCCACCCCTTAACTCTAAACCCTAAAGTGCAAATTAGTTAACCCTATGGCTATAAATGCATATAAATGAATTTTTTAGCTTCTAAAAAAAACATTTTGGTCATTTTCTTCCTTAAAAAATATTTTTGTGACAAACAAACTAAAATGGGCTATCTAAGGGAATTTCTCTTTTATATTTAGTATGTACTCCAAAATTTCAACATTTTAAATTTAATCTTATAACAGTATCTAATAGGATCAAAATTTCCACCAAAAAAAAATTAGAGAAGCTAGATTCCTCTTAAAAAGAGATAATACAGGAAGAAATTTATTATTCTTACTTAATAACTTGTATATATTGCCTATAGATATTATAGTGACAATATATAATATAATGACATATATATATATATATATATATATATATATATATATATATATATATATATATATAT
>MU106068.1:0-102594 GCA_012274485.2 Sinapis alba | reverse complement strand
AAGCTATCAAAGTACGAATATGAATTCAGAGAAACTTGACCATCATCATCAGCTTCAGTTTATACATAAGAATCAGAGAAGCTGCGGGTACATACGCTCGGGCCATTTGGGATAAACACGCTTGTACAACTTCATGCACACAACGTCATGTTGCTGCACCACTCCATTGAATATGCATTTCATTGCCCCTGTGCAATGTCCACATGTATAAGCAAAAAGATTCTACAAACCAAACATAAAATCACTCTTCTTAAAATAACAAACAATGTCTTACCATGTGTACCAACCGGCTCCTTCACGCGACCACGACGCCCACGTTTAGACCACACTTCTACAGGCTGCACATTGAAAATAAAAACATTGCTTCATCCCCAAGCTTTTAGCTTTTACTCTCTTATTTTTAGACTATGACATTCAATCCATCGTATTTTTCCTTCTCTTTCTTACCTTAAACCATCTCACGTCTTCCGGGTTATGGAACATATATCTCACTGATGCTTTCATCTTTGATACTCTCTGAGGATACCTGAACCAAGCCAAATTCAAAACTGGTTAAAATTACTTTTAAACTATACTTTTATTCTCGGTTCACATATATTATATTTAAACTTTAAAACACATATAGCATGTATGCAAACTAGAAAAAGGTATAAGTATATTACCCAGTTAATATTATCTTCTTCAAGATTATTTTGTTGGGTTCAATGCTTTTCAAGGAACCAAGAGCAGTAACGGCAGGAGCACCCGACCCTTCAGAAATCTTCAGAACTACCAAAGGAAGTGATGGGAAAGATATTGGGCCGTATACTGAAGCCAATGAGAAACGCCCTGGATGCAGGAAACGTTCCATCTTGTGCTTTTCCGAACTGAAATTATCAGTTGAAAATACTGGCCTGGAAATATTTAACCCAACCATTATGATTTAAAGATTGCAAACAAGAAAAAGTATTGCACTTAGATGAAACAGGAACAAATTTGTCAACCTTGCAACGAACTGGCGGAAACCAACATGAAACATTAGCTCATCCTTCGTTTTAATAGGATCTTCGTAACCATCATACTTCTTAACGCTGTGGAGCATAGAGAAGTTAGCTAAGGAAAAAAGGTCTCATCAACAAACAAACAAACAAAGATATAAACAGTAAGATGGTGATTACCTAAAGTGTAGAACCGACATCTTGGACTCATGCTGTAAAAGCCCAAATGCTATAATGGGTTTGTTGTTCACAAGGGAGGATAGTTTAGAGGCAGCGACAATAGGCACTTCCTTAATATGCAGCCGTACATATGATCCAGTTTGTACACAATCATCTCTGCTTTCTTCTTCCATCTTCAGGGCTTGCTTGAGCACAAGCTTTTGAGTCCTTGCGAGATTATCAAAAGCAAATATTCTGGCATAGTCCTGAGGTAGGGACTCCTGAATTTGCCAACAATACAACAAAATTTAGCAACACTTTACAGCAAAAAGGAAAAAAAAAAGAGCTTAGCATCAAGATCACTGTTACTACATTTGGATCCCACGAGGACGTTCGGAAGGATTTGAGACCCCTGTACTTTGCAAAACGTTTTCTTGCAGGCTGATCAATGGGTGTCTCTACTTCATCAGGAAATTCTGAAGAACAAGCAAACATAGAAATCAATGAGGACTTTAGAGATTCAGATACTCTACAAGGACTCACATGAATATGTGCACACACACAGAGAAAATAACTCTACAAAGGTAAAACGTTTTGACCAACCCTCATCCTCGGCATGTGCCTCTTTTATTTTCTTCATTTGATCCTCATACTGCTCCCTTGTCAAGCTTTCATCATCCTGAATCATGAGTAGATTGGCTTATGACCTTACCAAGATACTCAATCATAATTAAAAAAAAACAGTGAAGCTACAACTACTGCTTTTACGTCACAAACGTACATGGAGAAAAATCTTACCATCATCTCGGAGTCATTATAAGTTTCATCATCCACATCCCGCAGTGTTTCTTTATCATCCTCAAAATCTTGGTCTTGGGAGAAGTGATCCTCTTCTTTATCCAATACCATAACATCATCACCATTATCGGAATCATCTTCATCTATTTCATCAATAATCCAAGCAGCCTGCGAATCAAATCACAAACAATCAAAAATAAGAGGGTGGCAGAGTTATGACATATTAAGGAGACAAGAATAGACCTGATATTCTGATGTCCCTCGCGGTAAAGTCCTCTTTTTTAATTTTCTCTGGCTCTGATTATTGTCAGCCTCAGCCATCTCTGCCTCAGTTGGCCATGTCTACACAACACACAACAAGTGAAGTTTCAGAACAGATAAAAATGGCCCTTTCATCTGTTAAAGAACTAACCTGTTCCCCTGCTAAAGGATCTGGAGTGTTTTCAGCTACTAAAGGCTCTTGTTTCATGGGATCAGGATGCAGAGACCTCAATACCTGGTCAATTCCAAAACAGGTAAATATCCTGACAAAGCGAAGGTCATGGTATAACATCATGAAGCACAGTAACAACTTTATTTCTCACTAAGAAAACAACTTAAAGACCTTCAAGATGGATATCATATATTCAATCATTATCGATATTTAATGAAAATATCATGTACCTCTTCATCATGTAAATCATCCAGTTCCATTGAATTCTGTTTTTTCCTTTCATTCAATGGAAATGGGTCCTTGAGGAGTTCAACTTCTGAGAGCTGGAAATCGCCGATGCCAGAAACATGGACCTAATTTAAAGGAAAAAAATATTTAAGGGATGCATAAGGCATGACAGATAGAGAGTAGAACGGGATGATTACCAGCTGATTTACAGATAGTTTGCGAGCACGCAAGTAACCAGAGAGAAGCAGAGTGCACTTTCCTGAGCTTTCATCAGCCCCTTGCATCCCAACCTAAATGTACCATTCAAGAATATGGAGTTACATTACTTACATTTTTCTCAGTCAAATTAGATGTTATCAATAGTAAGCACCTTCTCAGCCACAACATATGGCCGTTGACTTCTCCAATGAGGTACAGTAAGCCTTTGTGCCTTGAATAGCCGCATAAACTGTAAGAACACCAACAAGTGTGTATTTTGAATCATCTACACTTAGCTATATAGGCTACTTGGAGACACTAAATTATTGAAGACCACCAGTGAATAAAATAATAAAACAATCAGGAGAGTTTACCTTGTGCAAGTCATCTCTGGTATCTGCTGGAACAAACTCACAATCCTCAGGAAATTCAGAAGCCAGTTGCGAGGCACACATCTTTTTCAGGTCATTTTTCTTTTTCAAATCCTGCAATCAATGGAGAAGCCAAACTTCAAAGCAAGGTTTCGAGAGATCCTAGACCAAGGGCAGCAAAGAACTTACACGGATCAACACAGTGGTGCTTGGTAGACCAATAAATCTAAGCACAGAAAGGCACTGACTTCCGAATGAGTCTATGAAGTTAGAGACATTCTCATCCCAGGGAGATGCAACAAAAGCAATCAAATCAGCAACCTATTTAATAAATAATAACCAAGTTAGCTCGCCAAAACAAACAGCAGGCAATGAAAAAGTGTTATGACCTTGGCCATTTCCATGCATGTCAGAAGATCCCCGTGAGGCGCCTTCAACACCTGTGATATACTTAAGCGTATGAATTCGACTGAACTAGCAACAATGCATACATAAAAAAAGAACCAATACACATACAGTTGCTCTTAGCTTATACTCAGATGATGCAACTGTGGAAGAAGAAGTAGTGGTTCCAGAATCATCATTAGATAATAGCTTTAAAAGGTCTTCCCCAAGTGAATTCAAATCCACAGAAGCAGATAGAGGAAACAAGACCTATCATCATCATAAACAGAGTTTTAAAGCTGCATTTGTAACTTTCTAAGCACAAAGGTTGATATAAAGTAAGACTCACGATAACACGAGGAGCACTGGTTGATCCTCCTGAAGCTCTCTTCTCCTTCAAAACTGCTGCTCTCTTCTGCTCTCTGAGCTAATACTCATGAAAAGAGAGAGAGATTTAGTATCATTCAAGAGTCGTCGATTAATAAAAAAAAAAAAGAGAATCACCATCTTGCCACGCTGAAGACGAGCAGCTCTAGCACCTTTGACATGGTTACCCTTCGGTTTACCAATCCCGCTGCCATCTGATTCAATTTTGCAAATTTTCCAGTCATTATGAAGATGGAAAGAGACGAAATCGTTGATGAGTTTACCTTGATGCGACGTTTTGTGGAGATTTCTGGAAGATTTCGAGGAGAAACGAGTCTTGTGAGCCTTATTGAGTTGAACTCGAGAGCGCGCCATGGTGACTGCGACGAACGGAAGAATGAAGGAGAGTGTTCGCTTTTTTTATACCCTAATTTGTATTGGGTATTATTGGACCAGCTTTTTAACGTATTTATTTTCATTATAAGCCCATTAAGAGCCTATCATGGGTTTGTCTTTGAAAACAGCCTCTAACTTGAATGATAGAAAACTCCTGCGAAGAATAAACGTTTTTGCATCATAGTTAGAGTGTGCATTTGAGTATTCATTGAGGTTCGGTTCGGGCATGTTGGATTTTTGATATATTTCAATATAGACATATAGAATTCGTTCGGATATTTTTACAAATCTAATCGGGTTCAGATATTTTTAGATATAACCAAAAATCCGAACTACTATGTAGTTTTTTAAAAAAAAACTTAACTTTGTAGATTATCATGTCTGTAATCACAAATTCCTTGATTAATTACAGAAACTAAAATGTCAAGAGACCATACGTGATTTCATGTCATCCTGAGTACGACAACACCAAATCTTTCACAACCAAATTATACATATCAAAGCAAAACATGTGATTTGTCTCTTACTCAAACTACTTATAAATCAAAGAGATCGATCAGATCTAATTCACTCAAGACTGGAAGAGAATAAAAAAAATTGAGGACAGATAAATAGAAAGCCGACTATATAGAAAGAACCAGATAAATAGATTTAACTTCGTCTGAACGCATGAACTCCGACGACCGGCGCATGGTGGCTCTGTCAGCACTGACACCGGTCCAAATCTTTGTCTTTCTTTCTGTTTTCTTAATTGTAGTTTGGTTCGTGACCAAGGCTCCATTTTGAGATATATGCTTCGACCAAATCAACGAAACTTTCAGATATGTTATAGATTTTAGATAAAAGCTCTTGATCTGTTGATTAAAGGTGTGGCATAGCTACAAAATCTTGGGAAAATTGCTTTTATAGGTCAAAAAAATATTAATATTATCCCTTTAGGTTAATTCTACTTACTAATTGTCTTATTAGACTAATTATTTCTTAAAACGCCAATAATACCCTTAACATTAAATTATAAATTCAAAATTACAATTAGTAAATAATTATAATGTATATATTATCTAATTATATAATATAAGTAACTAAAAATTATTTTTTTATAAAAATATTAAAATTCAATTATAAAATTGAAACTACAATTCGTAAATAATTATAATATATATTATTTAATTATATAATCAAAGTAAAATTAAGACAAAATTAATTATAAAATCAAAATTACAGTTAGTAAATAATTATAAATATATATTATTTAATTATATAATCTAAGTAATTTTAAAAAAAAAAATTATAAAATCAAAATTTGGAATGAGTAAAAAATTAAAAAATATATATTATTTAATTATATAATATAAGTAATTTAAAAAAAAACAAATATTTTAAAAAACACACTAAAGGATATTTTAGCACGTTTTTTAAAAAAATGAAAAATTGATATTTTCATATATGGAAACTGAATATTTCCAAATATTTTATTCCCATAGTTTCAGAACTGATTTTTCTTATCCGTAGAATTTGTATTCTACTATATCTAGAATACAGTAAACATGTTTGAAATCAATTTCTATAAGTTTTAGAGTTATAGTAATATGTAGATTCTGATTTCTACAAATTTTAGATTTATAGTAATGTGTAGATTCTGATTTCTACATATTTTAGAGTGAGAGGTAAAGCGTGGAATGTATATTCCAAATATTTTTTGATTATTATTATTTTTGTAGATCATATATTCTAAACAAAGTAGATTCAATGAAAAATATAAAATGCATTTTCTACTTTGTAGAATACTAATTCTATTTTTTGTAAAACAAAATATGAAAATAAGATTTAAACATTTTTAGAACTGAAAAAATATCACTAAGTTGATATTGATATTTCATTAGTAATTACTATTTTTGGATTTTTTTTAGTTTGTAAAACTATGTATTTAATTTATTTTCAAAAATATTAAAAAGTATTAGAGGAAAAAATAGTACAAAATAGAAATTAGTCTAAAGGGACAATGTTAGTGTTTTTTTGGTCTAAAAAACAATTTTCCCCAAAAAAATTTGTTTACAAATCTCAGCCTAGATTTAGTTACTTTGTTGTGTTGCATATCTCTGAACTTTTTGTGTGGTACGCTTTATTTCAGGTTTTATCTAATTGGGTGGAGTTTCTTGTGGATTTATCAGTCTTTATGTCGTTCTTGGCATGTGTTCGTTGTGCTCCCGATTAGGTGGACTTGGCTCCTAGTTGCTTGTTCAGATCTCGTGGAGATTTAATTATGTTGTGGTTTCATTCCCTGGCATTTATAAGTCGTGTAACACTCCTCCGTTTCCAGATTTTGGCAGAATCTGCTGGTTTGTGAAGCTTGTGTTACTTGGGTTATGAAGTGTTTCCGCATTGTACTAGGAGGGAGTGGTTTTAAGATGGTTTGGCCAGGGGCATTACCAAACGGCTTAGTCGTACCCATACTACGAAGGCGGAGACCCAAACTATATTAACGTGCTAAAAGATTACTAAACTAAATAAGAATCTGAATTACATACCTAAACTCATAATAAATAGCTAAAACATGCTTCGTAACTGACACATGTCACTCCATTCTAAAATGTATTAATTTATTTTCTTAATTTATTATATTTTAGTCCTTATCATTTTATTTGTTTGTAAAGTGCCTCAAATAATTAAAATCATTAAGTTGACCTTATTTTTAATTTCAAAATTGGAAAAACATTTTAATATATGGTGATATATAAAATAAAAAATTATTTTTTATCAAATAAAGTAGATTTAATAATATAAATATATTATTATTATTATTTCATATTTAAATATTTGATACATAAAAAACTTTTAATCAGTAGAAAACAACATAAAAAGTATTATAATTTAAAGCATAATTTAATCTGACTAAAGCTCTTATAATTTATAAAATAATTTTCTACATTTTCTTAGGTTATTTTAATTGAAAATGTTATTATGTGCTTGTGTGATATATATATAATATAAATAACATTAAAATTTGTAATCTTTTGTGTATTATTTATATTACATACTTGTTTTGTAGCAAAATCACAATAATTTAATATGGTTTAGTGGTTTTGTGCAATATTTTTCTCTTGAAATGTTGCGTTCGAGACTATTTTTTTTTAACTAGCCACTCTTTTCTTTTATTTATTAAGTAAGGGTAATATAATTAAAGATCTCTACTCTAAAATCAAATTTTTAAACTCAAATTTCTAAAAACTACTTTTAGTTATGTGGATTAAAATTTGAATGACTATATTTTTAAAGAAAATCTTATATAAATATAAGTTGAGTGGTATTTCTTGTAAATATTGCATATGAGTAAGATTATTTATAACTAATGCTCATGTTTTAATAAGGTAGATAACATGCTTTATAAATTATTTAATATATTGTATATGATAACTATCTAAGTTTCTGCTAAATAATTACAGTATTTATATTTAATCAAAATCTGGTCAAAAAAATAAAATTGTAATTTTCAAATTAAAAACATAAACTATTATTAAATTATTTAAGGCATATTAACAAAAAATAGAATTATAGGGACTAAATTACAAAAGCTTAAAATAAAAAGATAGTCTAATTCATTATATAACCGGTCATAAGTATGTTTTACCTATTTATTAAGAGTTTAGATATGTAATTCAAATTTTTATTTAGTTTATGAATATTTTGGTGCGTTAATATAATTTGGGTATGTGTTTTCCGCGATTTCGTAGTATAGACATAAATAAGCCATTTTCCTGGCATTACCATTTAACATCTTTCATAGGTTCTCTATTATTTAGATTTCTCTCGTTTATTGAGAGTGCTACCAGCAATCTACCAGTCTTGTTACTTAGTTTATAGTGTTTGTTTGTTTAGGTAAATAATTTTAAAAATATTTTTAACTAATGTTTACCATAGATTTTAATTGTAGAAAAGTTAATTATTTTTTAGAGAGTTATAAGTAGTTTTTATTTTACATTTAAGCTGTTAATATATAAATTACATTAATTTAAACACTTACCCTAGTGCTAAAATATATTTAAATTTTGTTTAGTTTTTTATAAATTAAAACTAAGTGTTTTACCCACACTTATGGACTTAATAATTTTATAAAAAATTATAATAGATATATTATCATTTCAAAAACTATTATAATAAATGCTTTTGAAATATTTAATAATTAATTAAATATTACAAAAATTATATACTATAAAGTTTTTTTATTTTTAAAAATATGTTTTATTACAGAAAATAAATTTGAAAACATTTAAATTTATTTTCAAAATTTGTTTATAAATATTTCAAAAAATGGAAAATAAATATTTTATGAAATATTAAAAATAAATATTTTAAAAAATCAATGGAAAATCTAGACATTATCCTTCAGATATGTAAATTGTAATCAGATTCAACACATGGTTGATGTACGGCCTTTCCATGACACGTCTATGAAATTTGCATGTCTTGTATTGTATTATCATCATAAATTAATCTGATTAAACAAAGAAAAAGAGAATCTTATCTAAGCGTGAAACCAAATACAAAAAAAAAAAAAAAAAAAAAGCANCCGAAACGACGATCATGCAGAGGAGATTACCAGTGAAGCAAATGAACTGTCATGTTTCGACGTTTGCGATTTACGGTGGAGATATGTCCCGGCAAATAGAGACTCACCACTATGTCCACAGAGTCAACGACGAGTTCCTCCAGTGCGCAGTTTACGCCTCTGACCGTTCTGATGCACCTCTCATCGGTTCTGTTTTTGTTTTTTTTTACTCAGATTAAAGATCAATCTTTTGAAAGCTTATACTAAATTTGTTATTTTATAGGAATTGAATATGTAATATCAGACCGGTTATATGAAAATCTGCCTCAAGATGAGCAAAAGCTTTGGCACTCTCATGCTTACGAGGTCAAATCAGGTTCGTGGGCTTATCCACGATTACCTGAGGCTGTGGGTACTCCAGAGCTCAAGAACATAGCCAAAACGTACGGTAAATTTTGGTGCACCTGGCAGATAGACCGAGGTATGATATATTGATATGTCTCTCCAACAAAATATCGGCTCTAAACCATACCAATTCTACTTAAAACGGTTTCTATAAGTTAGTATAGCAATTAATGTTCAGGTTAAACAGTAAATTATCCGGTTTAAAGATTAACCGTTAAAGCAATTAAACCTTATTCAGAATCACGAAATTTATAGTTGTGATTCGGGTTTGATTTGTCCGGTTTAGTTTCGGTTGAACAATCATTTGTGTGTGTGTGTAGGTGACAAGTTACCAGTGGGTGCACCCGAACTGATGATGTCACCACAAGGGGTGGAGCATGGGGTATTAAGGCCGGAGTTGGTTAAGATCAGAGATGAGAAGTACAACATATCGACCGATGAGTTGAAACATGAGAGAGCGGAGATAGCTGAACCGGAGTGGATCAATCCAATGGCAGATTACTGGAAGCAACATGGTAAGTGTTTCGTAGTCGATATTGTGACTGTCGATATGAACCGTACCGAGCAGTTCCCTTGAACAATGTACTATGCACCGGTTTATAAATAATAGAATAATGTTGTACTTGTTTTCATTTTATGTCAAGAAGATAGATATGAAAAGATGTTACACGGGAAAATCACACATTAGTTTGTTGAACGTCTTTTAGTTTTCAAGGTTGGACAAATAAACCGAATCCAAAAATTTGAGTAGAACCCAAGATGATATAAATGAATTCAAATCGATCTAGATCGTGTTTTATGATATAGATTTTACCTGAATCTGAATCCAAATGAATACTCCCTCCGTTTCATATTACTTGTCGTTGTAGGGAAAAATTTTTGTTTCAAAATAAGTGTCGTTTTAGAGTTTCAATGCAAAATTCATTAATAAGATTTATAGGTAATTGTGTTTTTATTTTTCTATTGGTTAAAATGTGGTTAGGTGTATAGGTAAGAGAAATTCCCTTAGATAGCCTATTTTAGTTTGTTTGTCATAAATATAGTTTTTAAGGAAAAAAATGACCAAAATGTTTTTTTAGAAGCTAAAAAATTCATTTATATGTATTTATACCCCTAGGGTTAACTATTTTGCACTTTAGGGTTTAGAGTGAAGGGATGGGTTTGGGATTAGGGTTTCAAATTTCAAAAAAAAAATAAAAAAAAAATCAAAATTTCAAAAAAAAAAAAAAGTCTATTTTGGTCATTTTATTTTTTTTAGGGCTATTTTTGTGATAAAAACTTAAAAATTGTTATTTAAGAGAATTGCCCTATAGGTAATTGTGTTTTTATTTTGGAAATATACAAAATCATATGTTTTCTTAATATGCGTGAATAAACCTAGAACGACAAGTAATATGAAACAGAGGGAGTATCTTTTATGTACAAACTGAAGTACAAAATTGAAATACCCCAGATTTTTCCTCAATATTTACCATGGAATGCCACTCAATTAATATATAATAAATAATTAAGAGAAATTTCTTTAGATAGTCCATTTTAGTTTGTTTGTCACAAAAATAGCTTTTAAGGAAGAAAATGACCAAAATGTTTTTTTTAGAAGCTAAAAAATTCATTTATATGCATTTATACCCCTAGGGTTAACTAATTTGGACTTTAGGGTTTAGAGTAAAGGGGTGGGTTTGGGGTTAGGGTTTCAAATTTCAAAAAAAAAGTTAAAAAAATCAAAATTTCAAAAAAAAAAGTCTATTTTGGTCATTTTATTTTTTTAGGGCTATTTTTGTGACAAAAACTTAAAAAAGAGCTATTTAAAAGAATTGCCCATTAATTAATTCTAAATTATTTATTTAGTTAGATTTTTCTCTTACCAAACCTACCAAATTTAATTAAGTAAACATAAATTATTTATTTTGTTAGATTCTTCTCTAACAAACTTACCAAACTTATAATTATTTAAATTGATTATTATCTAATCATATTTTACACTAAAATAAAAGAAATTATTTAAAAATGACTACAAACTTTAAATGTTATAGGTTCATAAATATTATTATAACATTTCACATACAAAATATAAACTATAAATATTTTTATTAAAACATATTAAGTTACTTTTCAAATATATGTTACATAATTTGATGATTAATACAATTCAAATACATATATTTGAATTATAAAAATATAACAGTTGCTTGATTTAAATAATAGTTGCGCGGATACACGGTTTAAACTGTAGAATAAACACTATTTTAAGCTATGTTCAAAAAAAAAAAGAATAAACACTATTTTATTTTACAATCTAGAGCTGTAAAAATTATGTCTATAAAAAATGAAAAATACAATTGATAATTTAAAAGAAATAAGTTAAATGTATAAATGTAAATTATATGAATATTATGTTTAGAAATACCTAAATTTACAATTTGTTATATAATTATTATTAAATTATTTATTATTAATTTGATAAAACAAATAGCAATTTATAAAAATGAAAACAAATACCCGTGCGTCCGCACGGGTCAAGATCTAGTTTTATTTAAGTACACATAAACAATGATATTGTTTGTTTTATGTTCATGGATTATTTCTACATTTTCTTTAGCACTTCAATATAATTTACTAATATTTAGCAAAATTATATGTAAACCACATTTAAATTTTATAAAACATATTTATGTACACTAAGTAGTACAATAAAAATAATATAAAAATTTAATTTCAAAACTTTAATTAATGTATATAGTTAAATAAAAAAAATTATTTTATAAAAAAGTAAAATAGAAAATTCCAAAAAAAATTGTAAATTTATAGTTCTATTAATTAATAAAATATTATAATCCCAACTTTATTAACTTTTTTAGTTTCTAAAGTATTCAGGCGGAGCTCTAATGAACGAACTATACGAAATGAATATAACACGAACAAAGACACTAAATATGAACACAATTTTATCGTCTATATGCATACTAATTTCATAACATGAATGAGCTATATATGTCAAAAAGATTAATATTTAACACTATTCAATATGAATAGAACACACAATTATCAAATTGGTCTAATGTTACGGTATATATAACATTAGTCCAACAAATAAGTAACTGAATTTTTAACAAAATAGATGAGGCTAGATTAAAATTAGAGAAAGATAGTTGTTTTTAGTTTATTTTCACAAAAATAAACTTTAGGATATATTTTTGTATTTTTATGGGTGAATTGGTAAAATAATTAAAAGAAATTAGATTTCTGACAAATGGATAGAGAATGTGGAAAAAATATTTGGTTACTTAGAGCATCTCCTACCAAACTTCAAATGTTTAAATTTTTAATTTTTTTTATTATTCCAACCAAACCTCAAACTATTTTTTTATAATTATTCGTTTTAACAAATACATATACTAAACATAATTTAAAAATAACTTAAGTTCATCAAAATAAAATTAAATAGATTAAATATTACATAACATTAAAATAAAATACACACAATAGAAAATTACATTAAATAAATCTCACACAAAATAAAAGTACAGTAAACAATTTGACACAAATTAAAGTAAATTACATAAAATTTAAATACTACATATCTTATGAAAATAATGCTTCATTAATTTGATATTTTATATGTAATTTTCTAGAATTTATGTGTATGTGTGTTGATTTATAATAAATGTAATTTATATTATTTTATTATATAATACTGTAATATTGTGTGTCATATAATATTATGTTAAATGTATATGTTTTATATATATTTGTGAAGTTTATCATTATTTATAATTTTTGTTAATGTCAAGAATTACAATGCAAATAAATAAATTTTAAAAGATTTTTGGAAGATTTATGATTCGAGTAATCAACTCTCAAATCTTTATTTTGAAGTTTTGCTCTCCTTAAAATAAGGTGTCAGGTAGGAGATGCTTTTAGTAAAGGATATTTTGTGGTTATAGAGTGTGCGGTTTTTGTATTTTGATTCCCTTTACTTATAGGAAGATTGAGAAAAAAACTCCAAAATATAAAGAAACGAGTCTGAATAGTGGCTGTGGTAGGTACGGGTTGTAACCAGTTTTACTTTTACGCATCGTATACGACTTTCTTATTGCTCATGGATTGAAGTATCAAGTGTGAGTGTGAAGAAAAATTAAACAGACAGAATCATTCCTTTAATAAATGAACACGTTTGTTATTTTTCTTTGACCAAACGTTTGTAATTTCGTTTATTCAAGGGAAATTAGGCCCAATATACAAGAAAAAAACAAATATTCACTAACTAACCAAAATCACCCTATTTCACAAATAACCCCTTTATTCAAATTCTATATTTTTTTCCTACCAATAGATTTTTTGTATGTATATGTAAGGAAAAATCAGATTCAAATAACAAATAAGTAAATGAGAGAAAAACGTTTATAGATTTCGATCAGAGCGTAAGTACAATGACTGTCAAAGAAAGAAGAACAAAATGCAGAAAAGAAGATTGGTGACCAGTTCAAAAACATGTTGTCGATTAGAGAAAGTTACTTCACAAGTCACAACACATTTTGCGAGTTCACTTGTTTTTTGAGTTTACATTTTCTTTTTACTTATTTCGAACTACATTATAAACACGCTGAATTATCTCAATACAAACGAGATTTTATGATCCATGTGTTCTCATATTTACCGAGTTCAGATTTAGTAGATTTCCACGTTCACCATATGATAGATGACTATTTTTAATGTGTAATGTTTGAATAAAACTGAATAAAACTGAATAAAACTGAATAAAACCAAACGAATTTTAGTAACTTAAATTTACAGTATCCTTATTCTTTTGTTATGGTTCAGATTAAACGATATCATTCTACTCTCAGTTAGATATATATATATGGTTTATCCAAAAAGGAGAATAGTCATGAACCCAAAACTGAACAAATATGACCAACTGTTATCGGTACGTAACTGATTATAGATTTATAGTTGTGTATTTATTGTTTTGTTAGATGAGAAGTCGTTAGATTTAGCTTTCCAGTTTCCATGCCCTAAAAGTTGCCTTTCTTGTCAATCTATAGTTCTGCTTTCACTTATGGATATTCCAAAAGTAAATTCTTATTTTTGGTGGAAAATACATTTTTGCAGTATCATATTTTTATGAGTGATAAAATGATATTTGCTTTAAGTTATAATTTATATAAAAGTATGATAAACATTATACGATTTATATCATTTTGACATAACAATCTTTATCTAGATGGTTTAATTTAAATCTGTCAGCTAATTTTCAAAATTAAATTAAATTTTTTAAAATTTATTCAGATGAACCGTCAAGATAATTTATATTATTAATGTTTAAACGAATAAAATTCTCATATCTTCGTCTATCTAAATGAGCCATCTAAATAGAAAAGTGGAGGTATGCACTCAATGCCAGTATGATGACATCATCACATTAATTAAGACACCAAGAAGAAGTTGAGTACTCTCTACGTTTCTTCTCTCGTCTTTCTCCTCTCTATATAAACCCTTCCTTTCTCTTCCCCTCTGCTTACTGTTCTCTAATCTAATTTGATTTCAGCTTTCATAGAAAAACCTAAGCACTTTACCTTATTAACAAAGCCCCCTTGAGTTTCTGAAAATGTCGGAAGAATTCGACGAATCTGAGATCATTTTCTCCGATAACTTCTTCCCAACTCGCCGGCGTGATGAAGTGAACGAAAAAGAGAATCGTCCGGTTGATTTTCGAGAAAACTCGAGATGGAGACGGAGCAAAACGACGCCGTTACCTTCACCGGCGGCATTCTCGACGTCGCTTCCGGTTAATATACCGGGTGATATGATGCGGAGGTACTCGGAGGATGATGAAGACGGAGGAAGGAAAATGATTCCGCCGCATATGATCGTTGGACGGAGGGTGGAAGGTGGTCAAATGGCGTTTTCCGTTTGTACAGGTAACGGAAGAACTCTCAAAGGACGAGATCTTAGCCGGGTTCGTAATTCGGTTCTCAGGTTAACCGGTTTTTTGGAGGCTTAGTTCCCGATTTATCAAAATTTTCCGTCTTCCAATTTTTTTCTCTTAAGCGGAAGAAATCAGCGGTCTTATTGTTTTTTTTTTTTTAAGTTTTATTTGTAAGTTCAATAGGAAAATTTTAAAAACATTTATTTCCTTGCTTATTTATTTAAATTCTTAGTTTTGATTGTTCTCAATTGTAGTAGAAAAAAAGCAGAAGAAAATAATTTCAGATTACTGTTCCTTTTTTTTTGGATCTGTTTCATCTTACTTATGATTATACTCTCTCCGTTTTATATTATTTGTCGTTCTAGATTTATTCACACATATTAATAAAACATATAAGTTTGTATATTTTTAAAATAAAAACACAATTATCTATACATCTAACCACATTTCAACTAATAGAAAAATAAATCAGGAAATCTATTAATAAATTTTGCATTGAAACTCTAAAACAATATTTATTTTGAAACAATTTTTTTTTCTTACAATAACAAATTATATAAAACGGAGAGAATAATATTTTAGTTGTTGTTCTTAACAGAGGTTGAGATCCAATGTTCATCAACTATGCTTTTATGCGTATGAAATTGGATCTGTTGTATAATGAATAAATCTTTTATTTTGATAAGCTTGTAGAAATTGGAATATACGGAGTATATTTTTGTTTCACCAATCGATATAAGGACAGAAGACAAAAAAGAACCAGCTGTTCGGTCCTAATTGATTGAGAGAGAGAGGTCACATTTCTTGCCGGTGACAGCAACGTGAAAAGAAGGAATTATTTTAACATCCAAATATGCATTGTTTTGTTTTTATAAATCGGTTCAATAATGTTAAAACGTTTTAGCATTTGTTCGTGAAAAAATAAATAAGACAAAGTAAAATATTAGATACACGTACGTGCTCGAGAGCAAATATGAGATGGTCAAAGTTTTTTTTTGGGTGTAATCCTAGAGTTACTTTTTCTTTTTATATTTTAATAAAATAAATAAAAATAAAAATCAACCGATCAAATTATAACAATTTTAAACTTCGTCTAGAAATTATCCAGATTCAGTTACGATCTGAAGGATACCAGGGAATCTCTAGTTAAGATGGAGATACAAGCAAAAGTCATTTAGATGGTCAAAGTTTAGCCCAAATAAAATTACATGGTTAAGTAAATTAACTTATTTCTATCTCCAGTTCTTAACCCAAATATTAAATGGAATGGAAGTCCATTATTCAAACCTTATTCTTTATTTAAAAAGCATATGAAGATCTTGACATGATTATATATCTTGTAGCCATCCCTTTGGACATGGAGTGTCCTCGTGGGTTTTTACTTTGACATAACTATAAGCCGACGGCACATGCATCTAGCCATGTTCCTATCTATTCAAATTAAAACTTTACTGACTGAACTGTTTGTTATACACTATTTTAATATTTCAACTTTTTAAGCTTGTTTTTCACATTCAAAATGCGATATTACTATATAAATGTTTAATACTTCTACAGCCAATATAAAAATTCAAATCTAACGTCATGCTTGGTCTTAGGTTAGGCAGCTCTTTTCTGATGGTCAATTTTTTCTACCACTCGTGCTTTTCTTTTAATAATTTTATAACCCGACAAGGAAACAATAGATCACAAACTAATTGCGTAAAATTCTTGTTGTCTAGGGATAGGCATGGAACGAATATTCAATTTTTTGGAAGTTTGATGATGATCTTATCTGTTTTCTCTCAATAATTAACTATCCGATTGTAGTTATAGGTGTTTTGGATATGTATTTTTTTTTTAGATTTTTCAACCAGATATCTAATGCAATCCATATATAAAATTAAAAATAAATCTAAACAATAAAAAAATAATTTTTATTACAAAATCAAGAAAATTTAATTTTTAATTTTAATAGCTAAAATAATAAATTTAATAACTAAAAATATTGTTAAACTTCTATAAAGTATAATATTTATATAATTTATATTAAAAAAATCTTTAAATATATGTATATATGCATGTAACAGATTAGATCTTCTTAAATATATTAGTATTTGTGATTTGCTTTATTTTTGTACGAATATTACATATTAATATTTGATTTGCTTCATAGAATTATAAGTATCTAGATTTTTTGGTTAGAATAAAAAAAAAAAACAAATCAAATCAAAATTTACAAATATTTTGCGCAATGGTTATGCAGTAATAGCCTTTTTTTTTTTTTTAACTGGCTTTCATATTTAAATTATAAAAAGAAAGGTTACAGGGGAAGACACAAAACAACTGAGAAGATTGTTAACAGAAACAAGGAAATTTAAAAAAAAACAGAGCAAAGGGAGGAGGTCACTTAGTGCCGAAGACCAAGGAAGATGAAGGTGGAGAGCAGCAGGAGAGAAGCTGCAAACCTATTGAACCATTGACCAAAACGCGATCAAACTGGAACCAAGTTCTGATCCGCCACTACGGAGAGCAGCAGATTTATCCCTTGCATGTTTGATGACGTCTCGGGATAACATCCAGTGCGCTTTGGAGAGACCATTGTGAAAGCGAGCATTACGCTCATACCAGATAGCATAGATACAGCCATGCCAAATTTGAAGAACCGCTGCAAATTGAGTCTGATTCAAAGAAACAGAGTAACCAATGAAGGAGGTCGTCCCATTGAGTAGGAGGGATAGAGAAACCCAAAACTCCAATGGACGCTTTCCAGACCTGTGAGGAGTAAGGGCATAGAAAAAACAAGTGGTCTCTTGATTCCTGATCGCTTCCACAGAGAAGACAACAATTTTCCATATCGTAACCCCAAGAAATCAAACGATCTGCAGTCGGATTGCGGTTCAGAATGAACAGCCAAGAAGTAATCTTATGCTTGGGGATAATAGCTTGGTGCCAGACTAGCTTCGACCAAAAAACAATTGGCTTTACCTCCCTAATATATTGCCAAACCGCCTTAGTAGAGAATTTAACGTCAATACGATCCCCAACTTGCCAATATGAGAAGTCAGAACCGGAAGTAGGAGCTATAGTGGTGAGATAAACTTGCAGATTGACCTGTCTCTCGGACCTAGCGGGCCTTAAATTCCAAGCTGAACCTTGAATAATAGAAGAAACCAAGGAGTCCAAAGGAATTCCCAACTCAGTAGGACCCGAAGGGCCTAAATAATCAATCAGGGTGCCGAAAGGCGTCCAAGGGTCGAACCAGAAGAACGTTTCTTCTCCTCCACATACCTTTCTACGGAGGAAAGATAAAGCTATAGGACGAAGCTTTAATAGTCTTCGAAACGTCCAAGAAATGGAGTAATTCCGCGAGTTTAGAGACCAGAAAGAACCTGCTGACAGGTATTTGTTTCTTACCCATGCAACCCATATAGAACCCGCCCTGAAATATAGCATCCAGATCAACTTAATTCCAAAAACCGTATTCCAAGAACCCAAGTTTCTCAAACCCAGACCACCTTCAGCTTTCGGACAGCACAGAGCATCCCAAGCGACTTTTGCAGAGGCGGCGTCTAAAGTTCCATGCCACAAGAAAGAAGATAGAAGACTCTGAATCATTTTAAGAACCTTTTTAGGAATACAAAATGCTGAGGTCCAGAAACCAATGATACCCGGAATAGCGGATGAGATTAGCTGAAGTCTTCCAGCAATACTCAAATGACGATTCATCCATCCATTTAGTTTTCTCCTCACTTGAGCAAGCAAAGGATCACAATTTCTCACTGATAACTTCTTTGAGCAAAGGGGAAGACCTAGATACCTCACTGGCAAGTCTGAAGATCGAAGTCCAAACCTGTTCGAAATATTTTGCTGCACTTGATCGGAAAGGCCGGAGGAGAACAAAGAGGTCTTTGACATGTTGACTTCAAGACCAGAGCATTTTTCGAATTGAGAGAGCACCGTGAAGACCCCCGCTAGCGAAGCTTCAGTACCATCTAGGAATATTAACAAATCATCTGCAAAAGCAAGATGAGTGAGCTTCGTATCTGCGCATCCAGGATGAAAACCAAATATTCCATCTTCTGCTCCTCGATTAAGCATATATGATAGAACATTCATGACCACCGCAAACAATAGAGGAGAGATAGGATCTCCCTGTCTTAAACCCGTTTTTCCTTTGAAGAATCCCGCAGTAACACCATTAATACTCAGCGAGAAGGAGGGAGTTGTAATGCAAGAGCAAATACAGTTAATGAAATCTGTAGGGAGGAGCATAACCTTGAGAGTCTCTAGCAGGAAATCCCAGCGGACTGAGTCGAAAGCCTTTGAGATATCGACTTTAATCGTGATCCTTGCTGAGCGCTTCTGCTTGTGATAGCCATTAAGAACTTCAGAGGCTAGCAAAACATTTTCAAGAAGAAGCCTATTTTTAATAAACCCTGTCTGATTAGGAAGCACAAGATCAGGTAGGACCTCCTTGAGCCTGTCAGCCAAAATGCGCGAAATGACCTTATACAAGGTATTTAGACAAGAGATAGGTCGAAAATCTTGTATTTTTTCTGCACCCGGCCTTTTAGGTAACAGAATTAGAGAAGTTGAATTCAGACCCGATGGCATAAACTTGCTATTAAAGAAGTCTAATACTGATGAACAGACTTCCTCACCGATAAAACTCCAAGTTGCTCTAAAAAACTCAGCCGTCAAACCATCTGGGCCTGGCGTACGGTTTAGGGAGAGCTTGAAAAGCGTTGATTTAATCAGATCAGAAGAGATTGGGGCAGACAACAGAGAATGGTGAGCTGAGGTACTAACCGCTGAAATTACCCTGGACAAAAGGCTTGGCAGGAATAAGCAAAACGAACCCCGCAGCGTACATAAAATGCCCGCAAAGTGAGCTGCTGCAATCTGATGAACTTCTTTAAGAGACTGTGATCTAGAACCATCTCCTCTCAGTAAATAAGTGATCCCATTATTAGCATTCCTGACCATGGTAATTCTATGGAAAAAGCGAGTGTTCAAATCACCTGCCTCGAGCCACTTAATCCGAGACCTTTGCCGGAAAAACATTTCTTCTGCGAGCCGCAAGAACATCCAATTTTCCCTAGACTGCTTCTCCGCAGCAACACATTCTGGAGAAGGCAAATTAAGTGACCGAAGCTGGTGAGAGTCAAGAATCAACTTTGCCTCTTGAACTCTTCTCTCAATCTGACTAAAATTTTCTTTGCAAAGCAGCTTGATAGGGGGTTTGAGTAGCTTCAGCTTATAAGAAAGAGAGGCGAGGTTTTTTGCAGAATCCCCTAATCCACTCCAAGAATCCCTGATAGTAGGAATAAATTCAGGGAGTTTAATGAGGTAACTTGGAAACATGAAGGAGCGAGTTCCAAAGGCCGGCTTTGTAGAGGTGAGCCTAATATGACAGGGAGTATGATCAGAGAACTCCGGTGGCTCAAAGGAACAGAAACCTTTAGGGTAGGAAAGCTGCCACAAATCGTTCACCAGACATCGGTCAATTTTCTTGCCAATAGGATCAGATGGACGGTGATTCGACCAAGTGAAACGCGGTCCCTGCGATGAGAGGTCAAAAAGACCGATATCTGACAGACATGAACCGAATTCACGCATAGGTCTTGTTGATGTTAGGATGGAAGGATTTGAAGTCTCCGAAGGGTCCAGAATTTCGTTAAAATCTCCGCAGACCATCCACGGGAAAGCCGCTAAATCAAAAGCAATAGCCGTGTCTTTCAATGAAACCCAAAGCTGTTTCCTCTCCTCTAGGTCGTTAGAGGCGTAAACTGCAGTGTAGTAGAAAGGCAAAGCTTCTGGAGGGGTGATTTTTACCGATATTGATTGAGAGTCCGCAAACAAAAATTGCACCTTGATAGGGTCTTTATAAATGATCCACACTTTACCAAGGTCCGAGAACTGATAATTAGCAAAAAGCTTCCACTCCGGTCCCAACACCGGTAAAATAGATAGACTATTAGCCTCACTAACATGCGTTTCCAAAAGGGCACCAAAGCAAATTCTTCTTTTATTAATCCACGAAGACAGAGGACGATGCTTCGAAAGATCATTGATGCCTCGCACGTTCCAAAAAAATGTATCTGACATTATAATGGCTAAAGGTGTTTCCTATCCCCTAGGATAAGGGGAGTCGAACCACCTGAAACCGGGGACCTCTTAGCCAACTTCCTTTTCTTGTTCTTTGCAGACTTGGAAAGAACCAGAGGGGAGGAAGAATGGCAAATCGGTGAAGCAGAGACTACCAAAGAGAGATTATCAGCTTCTTTAATCTGATTAACTGACTGCGGCTCTGACTTTTGTGAAAACGGTTGATCATCCTGACCAAGGATAGCAAACGAGTTCAGAGACAATACTTCAATATTTTGTTGCACTTTACCAGTGGCCGAGCTAGGGGGCAACGCCTTAGTTACGGGGAGAAAAGGGGCCTCATCTTGCCCAATAGTTGGCGCAGGAACTTGCTGAACAGCGATGACGACAGGGACTAAAGAATTGTCCTGAATACAAGTCTGAGAAGAGTTCTGAGGACAAACTTCAGTCTGAGAGGAGGAATTATTGGGAATAACAGGTTTTTCAGTCTGCCTCTTAGTTCCCAAACTTGAGTCCAGATCTGAAAGCACTGAATTCATACATGATTTAACAAGAACGGGTTGGTCCTGAACTTGGGGTTCCTTAGCAATCTAATTGTTCGCGATCCACACTTTAGATTTGCCTTTGTCTTTGGTAGACTCTTTCTGAACCCGAACAGAATTCCTCAAGCCGGTCTGGCCTTGATCTTTCTGCTGATTCTTTCGAGAAGGACAAAAGCTCGCTTTATGACCTATCTCGTTGCAAACAGGACACAATGGGGGCAGCCAGGAGTAAGAAACCTCAATAACATCAACGAGACCATTTTCTCTTTCAATCTCTACTATTTCAGGGAGCCGAGCAGTGAGATTAACAATAACCTTAACGTCCACCGAAGAGACAGTCGAGAAAGGTTTTGCATCGACAATCTTCCCCAAAGGTTTAGAGATAATTTCCAGACCTTCATCTGTAAGCAAATCAAACGGTACTCTTGAGAGAGTAGCCCAAATAGGAGCACGCTGCAATGAAGGGGGGTCAATGCTGAAGGAAGCTTTCCATTCTGTGACAAAGAATGGTGAATCACCTACTCTCCACAATTCATGCTGGAGAATTCGCTGCCTTAGAGCCACCGAAGGGATATAGAACAGATACGCATTTTTGGAGAGATTATGAATTGTCACTCTTCTGTCTTTTCCCCAGAGATAATTAAGAACTCCCCAAATCTTGCCGTATGAGGGAGCATTGCCATAGAAAATACCCACAATGTAATCAGAGTGAGATTTAGCACCTCTTTCGAATACCTCATTTGGAATCTTGACCCGAGGAACGCCTGACTCCGATTGGGTTACCGGAATAGCCGAAGTCGGGAATTTCTTAGAAGCTTTAGCCCTGCTAAGCCAATTAAACTCAGGACCCTGAGGACTAACGCCCGAGGGAACAGAAGAAGGACCGGGTTGGTTTCCTGCAGGGAAAGGAAGCGGACCCGATGGGTTTCCTGCAAGGTTTTCAACCGGAAGAGAGACCAGAACAAAGGGTTCAGATGGAGTGACCACCACAGAAGAGGGAGCAACAGACAGTAGCGGCGGCCCACTAATTGTAACAGAAAACTGAGAGACCTCCGTCATAATCGTGTCCGTAGCCTCGGGAAGAAAATACCCCCTACGAACATCAGATGCAGGAGGCAGGAGAAATAGGAGGTCCGGCGGAACAGGAGGCACCAGGGGAGGCTCCGAGTCACCGGCCATCTGAGGAGGAAAGTCGGTCAACGACGAGGGTTAGGGATTTTGACTCGATCGCGTTTTCAGAGAAAGAAAACTAATGTTGGTGATATATTGCAGTAATAGCCTTATGAAGGTCTGAGTAAAAGTTCATGAAGCATATGTTTCAGGGCCAGTGAAATATATATTTGTTGAAGCCAAATTTTACAAAGATGTCATGTAGTTCTACCTGTAACATATACTGATATTTACATACATACCCGGCTTCAAAGTTTAGCAGATGTGTTTTTTTAGTTTTTCACATTTTTAACAGTAAATGGGCTAAAAAGATTTAGGCTTGTGGACCAATAATTATCAGGTACATGCTTATCAAACAACGGTTTATTTATATTCTCAACTAGGTGTTTTGCCCGCACGTGCGGACTTAATCGTTTTATAATTTATTTATTCAAAAACCAGTACGATAATGTATTATTTATGTTTTCAAAAAATTAAATCAAAAATAAAATTATACATATATACAAAAAAAAATCATGAATATATATATATAATATGTTTATTATTGTGCTGTAATTTTAATAATGAAATATTCACATATTATAAACATTTTAGAAAATATCTTTATACAAAATGTTTTAGTTGATAAACATTTAATTATAAATTGTTTATATGTTATTTTCTAATTTTTAAAATTGAAAAAATTAAGATAATAATACAATATATAAGAATTATCTTATTTAATAAAATTCTAATATTACTAATAAAAATTCATTTTTAATTATATAATTAATTATATATAAAATTCATTAAGGATAACATTGACATTAACCACTTGATTATTATAGATTTTTTATATCTTTTTTACTTTAAAAATTGAAAGATATGTTTTAAGATAACAACGCAATATATAAGAGTTATTTTATGAAAAATTAATATTATTAAATAAAAATTCATTTTTGATTATATAGTAAATTATATATATAATTTATTAAGGGTATCATTGACTTTAACCACTTTAACTTTTAACGTGGGAGCTCGGATGCGAAAAATCACTTTGCAAATAATAGTATAGATATCTATGCATAAATATTTATATTGGCTTTGTCGACAAAAAAAAAAAAAAATATTGGCTTTAATGTTCTCGCTATGACTATAATCAAGGTAGCTAAAAAAGCCTCTTCATTCTGCATATAAAATAAAATATTGTCATATCGACTGAGAACACATAGCTGTAAAAGTTGTTATATGTTATTATTAATTTTTTTAAAAATATTTTACCAATTGAGATGCTCTCCTTTTACTTTGTATCTATTGTTTTAGACCGTTTTCATTTTTGTTATTTTCGCTTCTAGAATAGAAGAATGTATAATATAAATGATATATATTATGCTATATTCATTTAAATAGCAATTTTTAAATATATAATAGAAAATAAAATAATTTTATTTATTTTTTATATGTAAAAGAAAATTAGTAATTTTTAATAATAATAAAAAAAGATAGATTTGAACAATTTATTTTTAAATATTGTTATAAAGATGAAAATAGCAATGAGATGATCTTATAGGAACTAGTAAATATGTTTGTACTTGATAAAAAGTTTAAAAGGACGGGAAAAAGAAGTGAGATGACATGGAAATACAACTGGACCACGTGTGTGAGAACAGCAGAAACTTCGAGTGGGATGATCATAATTCATAAGCGTCATAATCTGATTGAACTGTTACGGATGCTATGTTTCATTGTATTCACGTGCATACCTTTCTAGCCACAATCCTTCCCACCTCCAATTTATTACGTGTGCGAGCAAACAAATAATCTCAAATCATTGATACAATAACTTAGCTTGTCTTTTTCTCGATAAATGGTTTGAAAGGTGTATAGTTTGGCCCGAGTTACATTTTATTGCAGACTATATTGCTTTTTGTTCTCTGCAACTTTCAGTTATGAAAATGATTTCTCAAAATGATTTCTGCAATCGGGTCAATCACATTTTTATTTGATTGGGTCGGGTGGGTCACATAAATCATTTAGAAAACGGACAAAGTCATGTCTCCGATGTCCACGTGGCAATTTCTGGTTAATGTAATTAGGCTTGTGATGTTAATTACACAACTTCATAAACTTAAGGGATTTTAGCATGCATAATATATATTTCATATGTAGTTATTTGTGCATTAGTTTTTCTTTGCATAGTTAACCATGTTATGGCCAATACTTCAGATAGCTAACAATCATTTTTCCAATATACAAACATATGTGCAACAACCTATGAAAACATATCAAAGTATGAAAGCCTATCAAAGATTGGTATAACATTTGACATAACTACACATTTGTATTCTAAAGGAACGGCATTGATTGATCCAATGCTTAACATCAATTTTATGATATTTAACTTTTTGATCGATTATACTTTCTTACTGGCTTATATCCAGAGCATATAGGCTCAAATTTATCCCAAACTCAGTCTTTGTACGGTAATTTAATCAACACAACAACCACGAGGTTAAAATTATGAAAAGCTTCACAACGCATCAGTTTCTTGTGTTCCAAGAAGCTGGGATTCTCTTTTGTACCCTCGTAACCATTAAAATCCATCGCCCTCTGTAAGTATGAATCCAAGTTCTGTTAATGTCTCTCTGATACGAATGGCTTCATCAAAATGAACTGTTTGTTTGATCTGAAGAAAACCAAGTAAAAAACTCTCAGGTGATATTTCAAAAAAGCAATTTAGGGAAATGTTAGATAAGTCAATTCAACACCTGCTTAAGTCTCAAACGAGCCTCTCTCCTCTGCCTCTCAGTATCTCTCTTTCTCTGTTCCACTAGTTTCTGTTGATCATTATCATTCTCTTGCCTCTCCTGTGAGAATAAGTAAATCAAATGAAATAACAGTAAATGATAGAGTAGTAAACTCTGTTTCATCTACTCGTAGAAAACAGAATTAGGACATGTTTCCGTTTCTTTTGTTAGATTCTGGCTTGTTATGAGCTTCCAACTTAAAACCAAGTGGATCGACTCTAACCCTTTATATATTACTTATTGTACTTTAGAATTCTCGATGTGGGATATAATATCCCTAATATCTTTACCCTCAGTTTTTCTTCTTGTAGATTGTCTTGAGCTGCCTCTGTACTCTGCTTCTTAAAACCATCCTGTTTATCTTCCTGCAAATTCCCTTAGAATATTTCTCTTGGATCACAGTAAACCAAAAGTATGAAAGATGACATTCAGTTATAGTTACCCTCTTCTCTGGACTTGGACTTGACCTTGACCTTGACTTTGACTCAGTTCTGTGTCTTTTCTGACCCTGAAGAAGAGACTCAGATAAGTCTTTCACGTTTGGCTGATAAGAATAGTATATAGTAACTGCGATGAAATACCTGAGGCATATGTTCTGCACCATCCCCTTCCTTTGAATGATCAAAATCACAATGTGAGCCGTACTTACATTTTCCTCGCAGAAAATACTGAAACAAATTGAACATAGAAGAGAAATTTTTTACCTATTAAATGGTTTTGAAAACTAGAACAACTTATGTTCCTTTTGGTAGATGGACAATAAGCTTAATTAAAATGCATCACGCTTAGCAAAATATAGTTTTATTCACTCTACAATATGCACTCGTACCTTACACTTTGGCATATTAATCTTCTCTGTTGGTATCTCCTATTAAGATGTTCCAAAGTAAGCCGTAAGGTCTATTGCAACTTATAATAAATCTAAATAGATAGTTATGTTTCTTACCTTTGGATGATTGTAGCAACAATTTTCTCCATAGCCACATCGACCAGTTCTTAGATAAAACTGACAATCTTTTGTACCGGGACGAACTGGATACTCACTTGATTCCGCCATCCCGCTTTCATTTGCTTTCATCATGCTAAAGGTACTTAAAACATTACATAATTATTCATGTTATACTGATTTTTAATCACAGAATACATAAGCAACATAAAAATGATATGATTTTTTCAAGTTTCAAAATGCTATAAAAAGTTAGACCGAATGGTGCATTCTGCAATACTTATCCAGAAAGCACGGTTAAACCACCCGTGATTTAACACTTGATTGGTTTGATCCATGACCTAGACTAGTATGGTAAATTCTCAGTACGCTGGTCTCTAAACCCACTTTGGCCTCTTAGATTTTCTTATTCCAAAATATTATCTATGCACATCGAGCAGGAACACCTAATTAATCAGGCTCTACAAGAAGTATATATGCATATTTAATGACTTTCTCCTTTTCTCATACCAAAAATGTCGTAATAAAATCGTATTACAAAATTTGCGAAAACGGTTCAAATTGATGACGATTCTTCGAAGTTTTTGTCACGTTCGAAGAAACTTCTCAATACTTAAATCACTATATAACATATGATCAACAATCAATTTCATAACAAGTGACAAACTTACCCTTATAGTAGAAATGTTGAATCGCTTTGAAAAGCAAAATTTCTGATCAATGACAATGAAAAACCTAATTTTTTTTTNTTGTGTCATTTTATGCTTTATAACCCTCCCCCTCCCCTTTCCCCTCCCTCAAATTATGTTGTTTCCTAGAAAATGACACATAATATAGATAAAACGATGCGTTTTTTTCTATTAAATTAGAAAATGTATGGGCCAAAATCCAACTAATATTTAGGCTAACAATACTAATGATTAGTCCAACTTCTGATTTTTATCTAATAAAGGTATAACATATGTCTACAGTTTTGTCTAACCAAATCACCATAAATTAGTTATACAATTTATTATTTACCACAGTTACCACAGCAATTCATTCACAGGAATTTGAAGGGTGAGAAAGTCCCACCTGAAAGAAAAGGGTGGGCACTCTATCTTTCAACCCCGACAGCTTGCATACTTAGGAAGATCGCTTCGCTTGCAAATTACACATTAAGAAGATCGTTTCGAGTTAATTCGTCAAATTTCCAGTAGGAAACAATATCAAACCGACTTATGAACGTAAAGATGCAACTAATGTCTCATTGGCATATAGAAAGAATGTTTGGAATGACCATAATACCGTAAAAAGGGAAACAAAAAGGACAAAAACTAAACATAAAATTTTGATAAATTTTCTAAAAGTTTCAAAAGAACATATACATCAAAATTAATGTGCTAATATTATTTTTGTTGAGGTCAAAATAATGAACTAAAGATACAATGCATTTGCACTTTTCATTATTCTTTCAACTAAAAGATACATTACATTAGTTTACAAAAAAAAAAAAAGATACATTGCATTGCATCCTTGTGACCCAAGGATCCGGAGTGTAGTCCATAGTTTTTTTATTTTTAACGTTAGTTTATTGATTCCTCCTAAAACTCATCGCCCTCTTTTTCTTAAACCCCAGTTGGCTAGTTCTGATAATGCCTCTCTGATTCAGAATTGATCTGGCCCTGGCCGGATGTGAAATTTTACAAGCTATAAACATTTTTAATAACCTAATAACTTTTTTTGTTTTGCAATTTGGAAATCTATACTCATATAAAAAGCTTTTAAATTTTTTTTTAAAATAAAGACCAATATTTTATTAGGTTGTACCCAGATCCAATCCTAATGTGGGGTTCATCAGAAGAAAACCAACTTAATAAGAATTATGGCCAGTCCTAGGCATAATCCAATAAACATTTATTGCTGCCCCCAAATTTGTGATGTCAAATCCCAAGTTTTAAGTCAATGAACATACTTTATATATCCCTTTAACTATAAATATTGTTATTAAAGTTTTTATTAAACTGTCTATGGCCCCAATAAAAATCTTAATCTTTGATTTGATGTTTTATAAACCAAATTGAAAGAAATGTTGTTGATTCATTTAAATTTATCGTTTTTAATTAATTATTATTTTATTAAAATTCTGATTTAGAATTACAATTTTACTTCTTAAAGTTACAATTATTTGTTAAAAAGTTACAATTATTCAACAGATCCTACAAGTTTATATATCTATATAACATAAATTTGTAGGCTTAAAAGGATAATTGTTTATTTGCCTACTCATGATATTAGTTCTTTAGTTTCAACTTTTTTTGTTCTGAATCCAAAATCTATTTCGTTAAGAGTGAAACAATGGGTTAAAGATGTAACAGAAGAGGAAATCAGCTTAGAGCAGTGGTTTGATCATAAGTTTATTAATATTTATATATTAGGAGGTCCGAATTTCAAGTTTCATATAAGATGAAATATACAAATTAATGAAGAAAAACATTAATAAACATTTAGTCAAACTGTTGGAGCAAGGGAGGTTCCATATCATACGTTGCATTTCAAAAAGATCATTTTCAGCATATCAAATAACTTTACTAATACCTATATGAATCTTTCTCTAAGTAAAAAAAAAAGAAGAATATTGGCGTCTAAATTTAGATATGATCAGAGTATATTTCAACTTTCATACTAATGTGATTGCAACTGTTGTATTTACCTATATATTTTTGGGCAAACGTAAGAAATGAGTGATCAACCGACCTAAAAAAACAACAATTAATAAATCACAAGATCGAAACTACGAAAAGTTTGACCTAACTCTTCCGAACAGGTATCGGTTTCTTGCATCCCAAACAATCTGAGAGTTCTCTTTGGTGTCTCGTAACTCAGTTTCCTCTTAGAACCCATCGCCATCTTTATTTACCCCCTAACTCTTCGTTCCTCCACACTCTCTCCAGTATCTCCAAATTCTCTTGAGCTTGTCTCCTACTGTCTTGTCTATTACTCTGTTCCTGGACAATCTCTTCTTTAGCTTCTACCCTCTGACACCCTTCTCCATGTTCAATCCCCATTCGCTTGTATCCCGCCGCTATATCATCAATAACGTCTTTGAACATGCTCTGGAGACTCGTGAGTAATTCTGCCTGAGAATCAACAGATCCCATGTAACCAACCTAAAACAGTAAAAATAACATTTAGTTAAAGTTACCCTCTTCGCTACCATAGAGCTTGACTCTGTTCCATGTTTCCTCTCATTAAATCTCCCATCCAAAGGTGTAGCCTGAGTATCAAAATAGAAAGACAACGTTACCGCAACATGACGCATAGGTTATAATGTAACCAGGAAAATAAACAAGACAACATGAAGAATCTACTGTGGATTCTTGTCACCTCTTAAATAAGAGTAACAAAACAGATCATATAGTTTTACCATCAATCTTTGTTCCTGAGCATTCTCCTGCGCCTCACACTTCTCCTCCTCAAGGTTTCTCTGACGTACACTTGTCTCTCTCAGTCTCTGTCTATGTTGCTGCACAATCTCTTGAGCATTTCTCCTTCCCATCTCAAAATATCTCTTAGACTCAGTGATGTCTCTCCGTCTTTGTTCCTGCACATTCTCTTGAGCCTCTCTCCTCTGCCACTCAGTATTCTCTGTTTGTGTCTGTCCCTGGAGATGGTCATGACTTAGACGCATAGGTTCTGCACCATCCCTTTCCTTTGGGTGAGAAAACTGCAAGTAAATGAAGTTTTGTGTTACTTTTGCTACAAGGAAGATACCACAACAAGCAATGGAAGTAGTTTTGGGTTCACTACTCCTTTCTCTATCAAGATTTGTAGCCTGATGACAATCACAAAGGAAAAAGTTGAGAATCAAACAAAAGTGTATTGTTGTTAACAGGTTAGTTTCTTTAACCATATTCGAGTCTGTTTCATGGCTTCGCTGCTGTTGCATCTCAACATCATCTCCCAGTCTCTGTTTTTTCAGTATGTCTGCATACGGAGGATCTTTGTGATCGCGAGCCTGACCTGGTTCGTTACTGGAGTCTTTGTTCTCCTGAGAAATTCGTGTTCTTGATTCATCATACTAATCAACATAGTAAAAGATCTTGTTCTTGTTTCATTACCCTCTTCTCTGCCCAGGTTATGTGTCTCCCATCAAGTTTTCGTTCCTGAGAATCAAAAAGAAAAGCAAAACATCAACAAAATATAGTTCGAGTCTAGAGAGTAAACCGTGACGCCAAGTCTAATCACAGTAAAAAAAACAGAGTAGATTGTGCAGTTTTCATTGTTTTACCTTAGTTTCTTGCATGGATATGGACTCCTCTGTTCTTGAAGAGTAAGTTGTCGTATCTTTTCCTTTAGCCTCTTCGATTCTTTTCTCTAGGTTCTTTACTTCCTTTCTGGGTTTCTCTTTTCTCATCGCCCTCTTCATTCTCTCTTCTCTCTGGAAAATTCCAAAGTTTACTTCTTTAAAATGCACAACTCTAAACCTTTCTTGCTTGGCAAGATAGTTTTTATTTCTTGAACAGCTATTCTGTTACGGCAAGGGGGGAGAGAAATTAATAGCTTCAAGTACATTTTTACCCCAAAAAAAAGGGGGTATATTTGTGACCAAATGGTAACGTATGGTATTTAGTTTTTAAATTCCACTTTCTTCCAGTCATGATTGAAAATCGTAATGGAATGACTCGAACTATCATCCTCGAAAACCATAATATGTTGTTTTTGTTTCCAAACATTTAAATGTAGTAAAACTAAATCAATGATATAAAAGCTTGTATCTTCTTTACAAATGGACATAAGGTCTTGAGATTTTTCTTGTCAGATTACTGAGAGAAAATGTTTGATGATTTAAATTCCAACACCTGAATCAAGTCTCAAACTAGCCTTCCCTCCTTATTTGGTTGTTCATGAGCACGTTTCTCCCTATTGAAATCTTTTATCACTATCATCAGAGCCGGACCTGAAACTTTTGGGGCCCTATTCAAAATTAAATTTAACTTTGGCTTTCACTTCATAATCAAAAAAAAAAAACTGTTTCTCTGTTTCTTTTGAACAAAACAATTGCTCTTGCAAATATTAAACTGATGAGTCATGTATTAAAGTTCTCGTGAATTGAGATATAAAATCTTTTACTAATTATATAATATTTATTATTATATGGACTCACTTAGAGCACCTTTAATAGTAGCTCTTAGGTGGGTTCTTAAGGGATGGGGCCCACAAAAAAATAAAAACCCACCCCTTAGAGCATAATTAACCCTAGAACCCCATTTGGGGTTCTAGTTTTTTTGTTTTTTTTTTTAATTTTTTTTTTTAATTTGATTTTTTATTTTTTTATTTAAAAAAAAAAAAACGAACCAATCACGGATCGCCACGTGTCAGTGGGACCCGCAAACAGTGCAAGAAACTCTTAAGAACCGGTTCTTATTTAAGAGTTTTAAGAACCGATTCTTACACTATTCATGGGACCCATCCCCCTAAGAACCCCTCTAAGAACCCCCTTTAAACATGCTCTTAAAACTCTTCTGCAAGAGCTTGGTTCTTAGACTGTTCATGGGCCCCACGACACGTGACGGCCCACGATTGGCCTATTTTTTTTTTTTTTTTTTAAATCCAACAAAGAAAAAAAAAAAAACCTAAGAGCCCATTAGGGGCTCTTAGGGTTAATCTTGCTCTTAGTATTTTATTTTCAGACATAAGTAGAAAATGTTTCTTTGGTCCAGCTTTGTACAGTTAACATTACACATATCTAATACTATAAAGAACAACTTAATTCACTTCTGGATGAGACATGTCATCAATTTGTTTGTTCTGAGAGCGACACGTGTCCCGTTTACCAAAACTCTGCGTTTCATTAATTCAGGTCATCATTTCGTTTGGGCTTTAGACTGGACACAGTTTTTTTTAATTAAAGCTTTGTAAAGCCCATCCTGAAACAGAGTAAGTCGACTCGAAACGCGTCATTTTCTATTTTATTGGTTGAACCCTTTTTCTTCACCGCTGTTGCGATGTAGGCTCACACCCTAGGGTTTCGATTCAGTTGTCCCATTTTCTTCCTCCGACCCATATAGGCTTAGACAGTGATGCCTCCAGCTCCTAGATACAGATGGTTTGTGCTTCTCTTCTTCTTCGTCTTCTCAATCTATCAGTAGTGGTTTGGGATTGTTTGTTCTTAGACCTGTTTTCATTTCTTAACGATTGAATTTAGGTAGTGGCGAAGTACTCGGTGGCGCAGAGTCATTCTCCAGTGAAGTTCGGAGTGATGGATCGGTTTGTTGTCGTATTCTCTTGGGGAACACCAACAAGGTTAGTGAGAAATTTATAGCTTCTGATTAAGTGTTCAGTGTAACCAATCTTTAAAGCTTCATTCTTGGAGTTCAATTCTGAACGTTCTATAAAATCCTAACTTTTTAATTTAAATATGTGTCGATTCACCAGTTTATTCTTTGGTCTAGACACCTGAGAGGGAAAGACAAAACCAAAGGGCAAGTGATAAAGTGATAAATTTATGATCCTGCATTTTCTGTAAGCTGGTTAGAGTTTGTTGTATACTAATATATATATATAAACAGTGAATTATCTTTTATATCTAGATGACCTGATTAGAGGATTGTTGTTTTTCACCAGTTATATATATATATATATATATATATATATATTGTTTGAAGGCTGACCGTTGTTCTTTCACAGTGGAAGTGCGGCTGCCGTAGAGTTTTCATATATGGTTTACAATTTTTATTTGTAATCTGGTTAAATGAAAGGACGTCAACAAGGGGAGATCCGCGAGAGTTTGGGAATCTCACCAGTGATGAATATCGTAGCTTGAAGAATCACACGAAAATGAAGATTTTTTTAACAGAGAGATGGACATGAGGAGGTGCAATAGGAAGAGCATGAAGAGACTGGGAGGCGGTGGCCTTCCTCTCCACATTTTTTCTAACTTGAAGTCGAATAATAGTCACAAAAATGCTTTCATCAGCAAGAGACTCTTCTCCCTTACCCAATTCAAAAATATGATCTTGCTGTGATAGAGTTAGCTGTTATCTACTCTTTTCTGATGCGAAGATTGAGAGGAATCCTTGCTTTAAGATGATGATATGATTGCTACAGTGTGTATGTAGTATGTACGTTGTGTAGTTAGTAATCTGTTATGTATATAATATGTGTATGTAGTATGTAAGATGATTAGAGGAAAGTAGAGCATCTTCATTTAGTCACTGACTATGTCATTGGGGGTAAAGAATCAGAAGAAAACTATTTTTGAGCTCCTTATGATGAGAATCAGACTAAGCTTGAAGTAAGGATTGAAGGAGTTTTGTTTCTTTTGCGATGATCTCTTAACTTTTTTCTTTCCATAAAATAAAAATGAGTTGTACAAGAATTCCAAGTATGTGCGCAAGTTTAGGAAGTCAACGAAGCAGCACAACTTTTGTGAGAAGGATGAGATGAAGCTGCAGAACTTTTATGCAGAGGATCACAGTAAACAACTTTCATATAATTCACACATGCATTTACATTTTATCTCTTTTCCTTCTCCCTATAAGATCAAGAGCAAAACAAAAGATATCTTTTTCTCTAATTTGGTTACGTAAAAACTTAATGTTAACAACAATTTTATAATTAATCCAACTCTCGGACTTTTTTTTTATCAGTCTCAAAATTTCTATTAAGTCCTTTCTCTGATTTTCAATAAATGTTGAGAGCTCTGCAAATTTGTCAAGAACACTTACCAATTGTAAAAGAAGATTCCTCTTATTCATGTTTGATATTGTGACAACACATATATATATATATATGTAACGACATTGTATGTAACCTACAGCTATACACACTAAGTTATCAAATGTAAACGACCTATATTTTGCCAAATACTTCTTTAAGGTTACAAACATCCAACTTAATAGAAAACCACTTAACTCAAGATTTGTATTTATAAAACTTTGTAAACCATTTTTAATTTAAACCAGCTTCGGCTAACAAATTCATGCTAACGCACAAGATGCATCATGGTTATTTGATTATTTCTTATGAACTTCGAGATCTGAGATTAATATGTTGTGTACATATTAAATAGGATAAAATAATCATTGTTTTGTTAAAATGTGTGAAATTAACATATATAATTGTGGGATTATATTGACATTATATTGAATGTGCCATTATAATTTCTAAAATGAATAGTAAAATACATAGATAATTTTTCTTTTCAAAAAAGAAATATTTAAAATAAATTTGTACTTTTATTTTATTTACATGCCCGCCCGTAGGACGGGTTTACCCTAGTACATATATAAAAAATAGAAGTGGGGGCCCATTAAGGTGGGGGCCCCATCCCAATGTTTCGAAAGACTATGTTCAAGTCCGGCTACCTTCAATCTTTGTTCCTCAACGCTCTCTTCAAATTTCTTTACCATCTTTCTCGCTCGTATGTATCCGGCCACAATTTCATCATGTATTTGAGTTATATCCTTGAAACTTTCAAGCCCTTGGAAATCCGGAAGAACTTTTGCCTGAGAATGAACATATCAAAAGATATAAACAGCAAACGAGCTTAAGACAAAGGTCACGGGGACGACCATAGAGTGACTGAAATCAGAAAAAAATAACAAAGTCTACTTCTTCTTTACCATCCTCGCTCGCTTGAATCCATCCAGTGTTTCACCAATCATTTGACTTCTAATTTCTTCGAATCTTTCTTTCACTTGTGAATCCAAAATAGTAGTCTTCTCCTGAGAATGTGTATAGTAATTGTTCTCTTTTCTCCTTGCACTCGCAGTAAAAAAGAGATTGGGATCTTGTTTCCGTTTTATTTTTTTCTACCTTCAATCTATGTTCCTCAGAACTCTCTTCAGCCTCTATCTCCAGCTTCTCCACATCTCTCTGTCTCTTTTTCTCAAGCTTGTCATGAGAATAAGTATATGAAATGAAAATCCAGAGTCTATAACAAAGCAAGGTACCGTTGTCTTTTCAACTTGCAATGACAGTGAAGAAGAGAATCAGATATAGTTTCTTTTACTTTTACTCTTTGTTCCTCCAAAAACGCTTTAGACTTTCTCCTTTCCATCTCTTGAGCTTCTCCTGTCTGCCACTCAATGCTCTCTCTCTTTCTGTCTACTTGCAGATTGTCTTCTTGACCATGTGCATCTACCTTGTCATTCTCCTGAGATAAAAAAGTAAAACCCAAAACAATAAATCAAATGACAGCAAGACTAAGTTATGTGTACTCTTTTCCTTTACTCTGTTTCATCACTATCATCCCTAGTTAAAAAAAAAAATATAAACAGATATTGTTTTTGTGTTCCAAAAGAAAAAAAACAGATATTGTTTTTAGTTTAGTTTACCATCAGTCTTTGTTCGTGCGCATTCTCTCTCCTTTTCTTCTCAAAGTATCTCTGCCACATAGTGGTGTCTCGATTTCTATGTTTCTGCCCATTCTCTTGAGTTTCTCTCCTCTGCCCCTCAGTGTTCTCTCTCTGCACATTCTCTTGAGACTGAGTGTTCTCTCTCTGTCTTTGTTCCTGTAGATTGTCTTGAACATGTCTCTGTTCCTTCTCCTACGGTTATTTGTTTGAACAAAAGAAGCAACGAGAGCTAAGTCAATAAGATACTAGTGCAATGAGGAAAAGCAAAAGAAGAATAAAAGGTCATCAAGTCTTTACCATCTTCTCTTGCTTGACTTAGGCTTCGGTTATACTTCTTCTCTATATTGAACACCCAATCTTTAGTTTCCTTCTCTTCTTGCCAGTAAGATGACTCTGTTTCCTGCCTCCTCCTCGAAATTGTTTGAGGCATATAAACTTCGTTGTCCTTTTCGTGAAGAAATTTACAATCTGAGCCGTCCTTACAAAATCCTCTCCGAAAGAACTGCATACAGAAGAGGAAGTAAAGACTAATAACACACAAACAAGAGGAAACTATCATTTTAAAATGAAGTTGTGTTACTTTTGGTACAAGGATCGATAAGCTTAAGTCGTCGAATGTGCATCAGCACAACAACCAATCAAACAAGTGTGTACCTTACCTTACAACGAGGATGATTGAAAAGGCAATTGCTTCCACGGATACAGAGACCAGTGTGTAGATAACTCCGACAACTACTTTGACCTGGACGAACTGGATAGCCACTTGGGATTCTCTCATCATTTGTCCTTTTGGGTTCACTCCTTTCCCGGCCAACATTTGTAGCCTGAGAATCAAGCTGATTCAAAAACAGAAACAAACGTTGAATCAAACGAAGAAATGTACCTTGGTTTCTACCATGGATCTCAACTTTGTTCTCCCAGCTTCTTGCGTATTCTCTCGACCCTCGTCTCCCATTTAGTTGAGAGTATGTTCTCGTATATCAAAGTTGCTTCCACTTCTTGGTTTCAGTGCCAACAGTCTTTTGCTCTTATTCCTTTTTATTCTCTCTTCCTTCTTTGTTCGCTTCAACTTTGATGTTTGAAACGATTGTTTCCGTATGTGTTTATTCTGTTATCACACAAACCAATATAAAGGTCTATATTTTGGCGGGGAAATATTTTCAGGTTAACTTACTGATTTACCTTTTTTTCTGGTCAACAACTTATTTATTTACTTAACAAAAGAAAATAACTAGTACATAACAGTGACAAGTAGTTATTTTCTTTTGTTAATACCATGTACATTTCGATAAAACCCTATTTCAAGTTTGAAACTGAGAGAACGCTAATCACCTGGAACACAAAATGTGCATCTTTTTACAGTAAAAATATAGAATCAGAAGCAACTAAAGGTCATATATTCTCTCATACGACTTCCCTTCTGAGTCTTCGTTTTCTATTCAGGTAAGGCTGAGAGAAGTAAAACAGGTGAATCTCATACAGTATAGCGAGGTTTAGCATTACGATCAAGAGTCTTTGCATCCTCCTGAAAAGAAACATTGGACAAGTCAGAATAGCACAAACCAATATAGTTTTTCTAAGTGAAAATATTTACATGAAAGATGAATCCGATTGTCTCATTGCAACCAAGAAGTTCCTTCCACTGTTTCCCAATGCTTAGCTGCATGTAATAACAACAACAACAAGATTTCCCCATAGTTAAGCCAATGTATGTGTTTCCTATGAAGGATAAGATTCTCTTATCGTGTAGTCTCTCCCTATTAGTGTTAAACACTTAGGCAACTCAGGAAATCAACTATCTACATGTTGTGTTTCCTCCCAAAAAAAACAAGCTTAAGCGTAGCCTAAGGGGAAACATCAGTGAATTACCTGAGCTTCCTCATTAGCAGCATTCTTTGTCCATAGAGAGATCCTATCCCCTCTCGTTCTGAAATTCAAAACTGCCCCGCAAATCTCATCTCCATGCTCAAATTGCCCACCAACTAACGCAAGTAACTAAAACAAGTAGCAGAGACAAAACAAAACGATCACAAAATGCATTCAACAAGAACCATGGCCTAAGGAAAACAACACTGAACTCCTGAAAAGTTACAATTACCGTGTTAAGCCAACTGGATTCCAGTGTAGCCTTAGGGAACATCATACTCCACTTTCCTCCATTAGCACAAACAGGATCTTCCCATTTCGGTTCGATTTCATGTTTGAAGCAGTAAAGATCCGACCCGTGAACCCACTTGGTTGGAGGATGCATGTTATTGTAAAGACTGTATCATATAGTTAAACAAACAACGCTTTTTGAACTTATCCATAGCAGAAAAACAAGATACCTTAAGATACAAGAAACTTAAAACGCGGAGAAAGGAATATACATAAAACCTAGAAACAATCACGCGAAGCTAATTCAATATCTGGGTGATGTTTACTCCTAAGTAAAGACTACATATACACTATAACCATTTGGATTCAACGTAAGATCTCACCTCCAGAACTCCTCGACGGTAGCGAATGTGTACAAGGTTCTCAAAGAGCTTCCCCATGTGGCTTGATACGATTTCGAGGAAGGATTATCGAACCAAAAGGTCCAAGAACTCTGGAAGGAGTGTGAGTGTTGGATTACGGTGGTTGATTTCGGTTTCCTCCACACATAGCCGTTTCCGCCGCATGTGATATTTTTCTCCTTCGACGGACCTTCTTCGCCGCCGTGGATAGCTTTAATCGCCGGCAAATGCTTCTCGATGCGGATAAGGTTCGTGGTGTTAGGATCGAGATTCTCCACTTCCGCCATAATCGCTGACACAGAAGAAGGCTCAACCGCCATATTTTTCTCTCGACGCTCGATCAGTTACTTTTCCGTTGGCTCCGTCTTCTGTTGTAGACGGAGATGGAGGAGAGAGGTTTGTCCGTAACATAAAGCCCAATATTAGCCCATTAAAGGCCCATAGTCGAATTAAATTGCGCGGGATATATATATTTTAATTACGAATAAAGAGAGACCTAAAGGTTGGTCATAATGATATGATTAGTGAAATTAATAAGGGCAATTCTCTTAAATAACCATTTGTCACAAAAATAGCACTCAAAAAATAAAATGACCAAAATAGACTTTTTTTTTTTTGAAATTTTGATTTTTTTTTTTATTTTTTTTTTGAAATTTGAAACCCTAACCCCAAACCCACCCCTTAACTCTAAACCCTAAAGTGCAAATTAGTTAACCCTAGGAGTATAAATGCATATAAATGAATTTTTTAGCTTCTAAAAAAAACATTTTGGTCATTTTTTTCCTTAAAAACTATTTTTGTGATAAACAAACTAAAATGGGGGGATTTTTCAATTAATAAAGCTGATTTCTTTTCTCTATATAATATGGCAACGTTGTTACGGTCGAGTTTCATAAATTAAAAACTTAATTTTAATGGGGATGTTGAATAATATTAGAAAAAAAAAGAGTAAGTCAAAAACAAATTAAAATAAGAAGACTCTCTCTCTCGCTCGTTATCTCTTTCCTCCACGGGAGATTCTGCTTTTCCCAACGTGGAGACAAAAAGAAGAACGCAGTCCACACACACCAACTTACACTAAGAGAGAGAGAGAGAGAAACAAAGTCACGAAACTTTTCATTCAAAATTCTCTGCGCGAGCATTGTTTCGATCGATCATGCCTCCCGGTGCGAAGAAGAGAAAGGCCTTGAAGAAGAAGCAACAACAATCGATTGGAACAAGTAGGAACAATAACGGATTCAATTTCGATAATCTCCACGGTACATTTCTTCCTCTATCCCGTTCGTTTTCTTTAGATTCGGGATTCGTTGCTGCTAGCTAGGTCGATAGAATGGTGTTGACTATAGTCTCCGCATGTTCATCGAGGACAATGAACCATTTCATGATTCGATTTTTATAATATGTGTCTTTTGATCTAAGGAAAGAATGCCTTGAGCTGGAATTTGAACAGCATTTGTATGTAGCTGTTGTTAACCTTAAAAACATATTTTATCAGGAAATGATGAACATGGAAGAAGCCAAGATGATAGGGAAAGTGATAGCAGTTTGAGTTCCCCTGGTTCTCAAGAATTTGGTGTCACAAAACATCCATCATCATCATCTGCTTTGGACACTACTGAAAAGATATCAGATGTTACTCATCAGGGACTAGGACCCATAAGTGGAAATGCTATTATTGGAGTTGAACAAGGCACGGATGATAAGAAGAATAATACTTCACCCATTTCTTCTAATGGAATCTCTACTCAGGATCCCTCTGCTAACGAAATCTCTCCTGTTGTCGATTATGTCTCCCAAGTAGTGTTTTTTGAAAATAGTGAGCATGCTGAGACCTCAACACATTCAAAGGCGGGTACTCTTCCAGGGCCTGCTGATGGAACAGGCAGGAAAGTTGAGAGTGTAAGAGAATCTGAAGCTCCAGTATCCTCTGAGGAAAAGGTACCATCTCTTTTCTTCTTCTTCTTTCATCATGTACATGTGAATTTCTTCTCTTTTCAGTTGGCTGAATCTCCTGTCACGTATGCAGAGTCTTTTGTTGCCTGGTCCACAAGCCCTCCGGACTTCCTGGTTAAGTTGCTGCGGTTTGTTTGATGCAATGACAGGATCTGACAGGTGAACACCGGTTGTTAGCCCAGGTTTATGATTCTTGATAAGGTGTACCTTACTTGTGATGATGTCCTTCCTGTGTTTGTGAGGATGTCCTTGGACTACTTAATATTTCACAGAAACTACTTCACTTTAATCTTCTAACCAGCTAAATGGTCTAGTATGAGAGTTCATGTAGTTCGAGTCTTGGATTGTGAGTGGATCTTACGTAGATTGTTTAGCCCAGAGTTCCAGTTATTTCATTGTTGTTCTTGTTATTCTATATTAGTTACTCAAATTGCTTAGAACTAATGTCAACTGCTAAACTATCTAAAAGCACACAACTCATGCTTGGTCAGTTAGCACGAATAAATCTACAACAAGATAATAGTGTCTGGCAGGAATCTGTAGCTCATATGCTATTGCATGATTGCGTTCTTTTCTTTCACATCATTGTTTTTTTGCGTTTATATGATAGAATAGTTTCGCTAAAATTTGACTAATATCCTCTTTTTCTTGCTTCCAATAGCTATTAGCTACTTTATTATTGTTTGTTTGGAGCCTTGTAACATAGCAGTGAGCATCTCCTAAAAGGATCAGATTCTTGTAGTTTATAGATCAAACCCTTTTGTTGTTATTTGTGTCATTAACAACATTAACATGTATTCTCTGCATTGTGCTGCGTAAGAGCAGGAATTAGATAAAGCTGGACGCTCATGACAGCCAGAGCTCAAAGACAACCGAAAAAACAGATTTTACCGTCTTTACACTCTTCTTTGTATATAACAATGTGGGCGGCTTTTAGCAACATAAATTTCATTTTACCTTTCATTTTTGAAGACAGTCTTAATTTGTCCATTAAATGGATTTTAAATTCATGAGACTAAATATAGCTCTCTTTTTTTCAAATACCACAATTGTGGTTTATATTCTGTGTGGTTCATTAGACACAAGTAGAAGTGTGATCCATTTCAAACCTCAAAGTTTGATTTTATTCCAAGAACACAAAGTGATACACACACAAGTAAAGATCTGATCCTTTTGTACAGAAAGAATGCATGAATTTAACTGAAGCTTTACTTCAACTTCCTAGGAAAATATAATCACACACACACACAAACACTGCCACACGAAGACGAGCTTCGGAATGGTTGACTTGAAAAGTAGAAAGAAACCCGGAAGGCCATAATTTCTTAAGTAGGTTTCTTCACGCCGTGAACAGCAGCGATGTAAAGAAGCTGTGTGACTGAGAGTATGATCAAGAACGCCTCCATGGTTCTCTACAAAGAAAATGAGAGGAACATGAATGTGTGTGTTCCAGAATTTAATCCACTATAAGAATAGAGACCAGAGAAAATTCTCACCAGTTTTGCATTTCGCACTTGAAACTCTATTTCTTTCCAGGCGAATCTATTGACAAATGATGATGATTAGTGTTACCACCGAAGTCTCAAAACATGATGTGTGTTTCTTTTGTGAAACGAGAGAGATTAATAAAATGTATATTTACCCCATGGCGAGGACTGTGAGGGTCCATGCAATAGTTGCGGCCATGGCTGCAGCCGGTAAGCTTCCCACGGTCCAAGAACGAATATGTGTAAGGCCAGAGATTGTGGAAGCTGCACCAACTACTCCCGCAAGCAACGCGAATGTCACAAAGAATCCTGTGGCTGCGTTTCCCATCGGAAAATAAATTGGGGAGAAATGTGCTGGAAGATTGAAATCAGGTCCTGCTCGATCAAATTTGTTTTCACAAGAACATTAAACTCAGAGAAACGCTAAGAAGACAAAAAAGGATAACCAAACAATCATAATTGGAGATGAGTCTGGATTTTTAACAGTGTTTTTACCGATTTCGAATCCATGGTCGATGGCTCTGTTCATGGCCCATCCTCCAATCCCTAGAACAATCACATACATGCAGAAATTGAGTACAAGAAGTAGAGAAGCAACAGGCTTCATTTGCTCACCCGCCATTTCAGCTTTTGGAAAACCTACAAAAGTGGAAGTAAAGAGAAGAAAGAAGAACGAGGAAAATTAGACATAATGAAGCTACTTTATATACTAACTTGCATTGTTCTTTTCTTGTTAAGGATGCTGGTAATAGAAGAAAGGTTTACCAGAGAGTTGGAAAATTGATAGCGTGAAGTTCAAGGCAATTCTTATAATAACCCAGGATTCTTGGCTTTGCTCTTTGTACATGTAGAAAGTGTATGTCCTGTTTTTTAAAGAGTTTTCAGATGTTCTTACAGAAGACAAAAGGTAGACTCGACGTTGGCAGATTCAATGTCTCCTTACTATTTGCTTTTAATCCAATTGAGACATGGTACTTATTCTTAAACAATTCTCAATGATTTTGTCATATCCAAATAGCATTTAGTATTTATTCCTTGTTTTATTTTGTTTACAAGGGAAAACCTCAAGCTTATAGATACAGCAACTAATGGGTTTCTTATTTTTTTTTTTGATCTTTTAAAAAAAAAAAATCGAACCAATCGCATGTCTCCACGTATCGGTGGGGTCCGTAAATAGTGCAAAAAACCTAAAAAGACTGATTTTTAATTAACAACTTTTGAAACCGATTTTTACACTATTCATGTGACACATACTCCTAAAAACCCTTCTAAGAACCCTTTTTAATCAATGGTCTAACAGCATGCTCACTGGTAACAAAAAATGAAAATCTTCCAACATAATTAATATTTTAAAAACAAAAAGGATGAGAGAGAGTGTAGAAAAAAGAGGATCGACTAGACGAGACGTTGGCACAACCGTGAGAGAGGTGTATGCCATTTGGTCATTTCTAATTGGTTAAACTTGTTTTTATCACTTAAATTTAATTGCATAAAAGTAATTATATTTAAATATTAATATAATATTAAAAAATTTCTTTAGATAGTCCATTTTAGTTTATTCTTCACAAAAATAGTTTTTAAAAAAGAAAATGATCAAAATAGATTTTTTTAAAAACTAAATTTTTTATTTATATGCATTTATACCTCTAGGGTTAACTAATTTAGACTTTAGGGTTAGAGTTAAGGGGTGGGTTTGGGGATAGGATTTCAAATTTCCAAAAAAAAAAAGATTTAAAAAAAAAATGTTATTTTGATCATTTTATTTTTCTAGAGCTATTTTTGTGACAAAAACTAAAAAAAAACTATTTAAAAAAATTGTCTTATACTATTTGCTAGAGATTGAGATAGAGACTATCCGCTAATGGTGCTCTAAAAAACCTTTATGAACAAAATGAAAGTTAGGTAAAATTTAATAGAAAAGGGTATATTAGTTTTTGTGTTGAAGGGTTTTTAGTGATTTAAAACTCCAACTATTTTTAAATCGGATAAAAAACCTCCAACTAAAATTTTATGTTTTTAAACCTCAAACTATTAAACCGTTAATGACGTTAACCTTCCGTTAACAAAATCGTTTTTTTTTAACGGAGACCCGTTAAATCGAAACGCAGCTTTTCATATAATCATGAAAACGACACGAGATTCTTATAATCAATTAATATTTTAGTGATTTAAACCCCCAACTATTTTAAAATCGGATAAAAAACCTCCAACTAAAATTTTACGTTTTTAAACCTTCAACTATTAAACCTTTAATGCCTTTAACCCTCTGCAAATAAAGTTATTTTCTCTGAACAATGAACCGATAAATTAAAACACATAGTTCATGTAAAATTGTGTTCTTTCTAATTTCTAATTCGTTCTCTCCTATTCATTTACTGTATATTCAAAATTCACTTTTTTCTACGTCCGAAGCTTTGTCGAGATAAAATTTGTTTCGAAAAGACAACTTTGTTTACGGATTACCTTTAACCCTCTGTAAACAAAGTCGTCTTTTCAGAATGTGGACTCGTTAAATTAAAATGCATCATTTCATTTAATCAAAGTAACAAACACGAGATGCTTAAAAGCACATTTATCAATGGATATGGACAATCACAATTTATCCCCAAATCAAAAATTAGGGTTCTTCTTCCTTTTTAAAAACCATAGAAAATGATATATATAAAAAGTTGTGTTGTTTTTATAGGAGGTGGACAAATGCCAGATCAATTTTCGTAGAAAAAAATGATTTTTTGAATTCTAAGTAAATGAAAAGGAGAGAAAGAATTAGAATTATAAAGACATAACTTTTTGACTTATCTCATATTTGATGGTTCTTGAAAAAGGAAGAAGAACTCTAATTTTTTTTATATTTGAGAATGAATTCTGATTGTTATTGCTCATTGATATATGAGAGATTTTAAGCATTCCATATCGTTTATGTGATTACATGAAATTCTATGTTTTAATTTAACGGTGCTCTGTAAAAAAAAGATGACTTTGTTTACAGAGGGTTAAAGACATTAAAGGTTTAATAGTTGAAGGTTTAAAAACGTAAAATTTTAGTTGGAGGTTTTTTATCCGATTTAAAAATAGTTGGGGGTTTAAATCACTAACATATCCATTAATTATAAGAATATCGTGTCGTTTTCGTGATTATATAAACGCTGTGTTTCGATTTAACGGGTCTCCGTTAAAAAAAACGATTTTGTTAACGGAAGGTTAACGTAATTAACGGTTTAATAGTTTGAGATTTAAAAACATAAAATTTTAGTTGGAGGTTTTTTATCCGATTTAAAAATAGTTGGAGGTTTAAATCACTAAAAACCCTTGTTTTAAGTATACAAAAATTCTGAATCTTTACAAATGTACAAGCAAGTGTTGAGTATTTTGTTTTAGTTGTTGCAAAGAGCAAATGTGAAGAACACTTAGCACTAGGGATTGACATTCGTAGAGCCTTTTCTGTGTCTTCATCCATTTGTCGTTGAACCAGTTTGATTAGATAGTCCAAGAAAACTGAATCGAGTGGCAAGGTGATTGGTCCACCTGTCAGGAGGCCGAATGAACTCTTCTTCAGATATCTTCAAGAGCTCTTGGAAAACAAAATTTCTCAGGTAACTTAAGAGAAAAGCAAAGCGTGCTTTATCCGCCGTGTAAATCACAAAACAATCCTTCTCTACCGAGCTGCTAGCAGATGTATATGATATCTGAAATGAGTTTTTTTCCCTGCTTGATGCTGTTCTCTGTCGCCACTTCTTGGCCATCTTGATTAGCTTATTTGTGTTCATTTATCATTCTTTTTTAAGGAAAATATTCTTTAGATGAGAAATATATTATTTACCAAGCTGTGATGGATGAAGAACGGTATAAGCTTTATTTCATTATATAGAAAGATGAAACTAAGACACGTTTGGAGGAAAAAGCCAAACCAGACACAAACACATGCCTCTCTAGTTCTTGTCTGTTGGTCATAACTAGAAGGGTTACAAGTAGGTAACTATTTCATATTTGCAAATCAACAAGTGGAAGACATGACCACTTAAGACATGCGAAAATGAAAGGAAGATGTAGAAATTGTTAGTCCTTTGATGTACAAAAGATTGGATACAAAGACATGTTGAAGATGAAAAAAAGGGTTGTCCTAACTCCTGACTGAGTATTTAAGAATACCGCTTAAATTAAAGTAAACCGAATTGAACCGGTCCGTGGTCAGCCGCTAACCCCATAAGCTTTACCTCTTAAACCCTAGAGCTCTCTATATAATGACAACGCCATAGTTTAGAGACTCGACAGCCTCAAAACCGTATTACAGAACACTTTTCTTTCTACCTCCTTGTCTTAATAATCTTTGTCTGACTATGGATCTTTCAACGAAAGTGATGATAAGGAATTGTCGCCCCAGTCTTATCTGCATCCATTACGATGGATGCAGCATGGTGATTGACTATTTTCGTCTGATTCGTTTCATCTTGTACGTTTCTTGTTCATGGTCGTAGGATTTGAGTCTATTGATGATATGATGAAAAGGCATATAATTGTTTTGTGACACCCAGTCTGATCTGCTTCTGCAGAATTGAGTGATTTGCCAATGTCCTCTGATCTTGTGATAGCTTTTATATATTAAAAATCTCAACTTTTTAGTGTTGATTTTTTTTTCTATATGCTCTGCTTAGTCGATGTTCAATGCTGTGATTCTTTATTTTTATTGACGAAAGTGATGATAAGGAATTGTCGCCCCAGTCTTATTTGCATTCATTGCGATGGTTGCAACATGGTGATTGACTATTTTCGTCTGATTCTTCAATTTTTTTTCCTAAAAAGATTTTTTTCATAATTCTTTTTTTTTTTTTTTGTCTTCTTAATGTGGAGGTGAAGAAAAGGCATATAATTGTTTTGTGACACCCAGTCTGAATCTGCTTCTGCAGAATTGAGTGATTTGCCAATGTCCTCTGATCCTATTTCGATTATAGAATTGTGTTTATTTTTATATTGCAAAGATCTGTTTTCTATGTTTGGAAATCTGAGGAATGAGGATGTTTACTAAACCATACGTCTGCAAATCAGAATAATAAGTGTTGATTCATAGACATGCACTACCATCTGACCTCATTTTCTAACTTTTTCTGCTTTTTGAGTTTTCAAACTACTCTTTTTTTTTAAAATGGTTTACTGCAATCAATGATGAATAAAATCGTCCATATTTAATGATAATTCCATGATTATTAATCACTAGATCACCATCTTTCGGCTGAGGTTGCAGTTTACTCTTTAATCTTTGAGTTGTTTTTTTGTGATATTGATTATTGCCAATGGTATCTGTATAAACTTTACATATTTAGTTGGACATTCGTTTTTCAGATTCAGAAATTCAATGAACAGCCCTTTGCGACACTGGTAGCTTCTTTTTTTCAATAAGCTAACTGTTACTTCTTAACCTGTTGTTTCTAATATCATTCTCCTCTATGGCATTTTAGTTTTGACCTAATTGATTGTTGTATTTTCCGTACCACCTGTGTCTTTTATATTGTTCTTGTGCAGGGTAAGGGGGGATTGTTCATAATAATAGCCTGAGATGGTCTCTTGGATTGGAAGTGGCTTTGCATTTGGATTCGTTCGTAGTTTTTTTTTTTTTTTGAGACGTGGTTGTAGTCGAGCTTTACGAAAAATGGCTCTCATACCAAGTTTGTTACTAAACTTAAGAGAAAAAGAGTCTTTAAAGTTCTCTCACCTCTCATACAACTTGATCGACAAAACACTCATGACTGATGGTTTATTCCATTCATCTAAGAAAGCCTGTCGTCATACTAATCGTATAGCACAGGAAGATGCGTGGAATAAAAGGTAACAACATGATCGTGTGGGACTGTGGGTATGAAAGCTCTATAAACATTCATAAGACAACATTGTGTTACAGTACATGTTTTTTTATTTTTATTTTTGTATGGAATACACTTGTAGCTTTACAATAAAACATGTATCTAAAGTCTTGTCTAAAACTACAAGTAAACTGTTTCAGAGACATGGTTGTTCCCCAAGTATTAAAACCATTCACCGATCATTCCAGAACTCATATAACAATAAACATAGTCACAACGTAGAAGCAGAAACATACAACAAACCCTGGAAACGAAATTAGATATACGTCTGAGCTTTCCCTCTGACCGACAAAGCACATTAGAACACGTCTGGATGGTACCTGCCCGTGATGGAACTGTTGTTCTGCTGTGCTTGTTTCAGATGAAGCGTTAGAGCATAATTATTCACCTCGAGAGTCCTCAACTGTTCCTGGTATTGAGTAACCATCTGCCTCAAACGCTGCAACTCCTGGCTTTGATCTTCAGTTTCTCTCTGCCGCTTCTGTTGCGTCACCACGGCTCGTTTAAGCAAACTATTCTCCTGGACAATAGCTTCTAACTGCTGCCTCAGCATCAAGTTCTCCTGTTGTAGACTGCTCTGCATCGCTGCGTCAGCACCCGCACGTGCGTTGATGGACTTCTCCAAAGCCTCTAGTGCTCTTGCAGCACGGTCTTTAGCGTCTTTCATGTCTGAAGCATTCATCATCTCCCTGACGAATAACTCAACCCACTCGTTACCATCCAAGTTCAAGACTTCCTCCTTCCCTGATGATCCACCTCCTCCTTCAACTTTTGCTTCTTCTGAATCCTTATTGGCAGATTCTAAACGAAGCTGATTCAAAGATCTAATGGCAGAATCAAGATCGTCTCCGCATTCCTCGATTGCCCGCTCAAGAATCTAAACTCACACAAACAAAAGTCAGAATCTTTGCAAACCCGAGAAAGAAAGTTTAAAACTTTACATGATTATCCATGTCGGGGAAAAGGGCGGCGAGGTGATGGAGAAGAAGCGAGGAGGAGGAGGAGGAGGAGGAGAAACGAGGCGGAGAAAAGGAACGGAGTTTCTTGGAGACGGGAGGCGAAGAAGAAGCGGCGGAGGACAAATCGTCGAACAGAGATCTCTTGCTGCCGCAAACAACCGCAGACATGTTATCTGCTTCCACCCTTCTTCGTCTTCTTCTTCCTTCAGATCTGATCTCACCTTTCCTTTCTGTTATTTTTTTCTCCTTTTCCTTTCTCAGAATCTCTGATCTGATGATGATTCACGGAAACCAAACAGAAAAGTCAAACCCTTTGATAACACAACAAGAATCGGATCTAAATGGATCCGACAGCAACCCGGAGTCGGATCTAAAATTCTCAATATGGGCTAACACGAAACCTAGCAACAATGGGCCTAGTGGGCCGTACCACGAGCTTAACTGTTTCCCTCATTCAAAAACGGACCGTTCTCGTGTGAACTAAAAAATATCGTTCATACTTGAGATAGCTTAGCTGTCCGTGTCGGTGGATCAGCGTATAAACAGATCTTCAAAAACGAAGTTTCTCAATTATTGTTTTTTTTATAAAAAAAACAGCGGAAAGTCAAAAAATTAATTAAATTTGGGTGGAAATCAGATCCAAATTCTGGTATTTTAAGGCCGTAACACACTCTAATGCCGTCGTATAGTACTATGATTTGCTTCACCACTTGCTTACTCCTCTGAGAATATATAAGAGCGAGCACATCTAGTGGTGGATCATTGTATCTCTCTCTACTAGATCCGGATCTAGAAATCGGGTCTCTTACTCTCTTCTCAATCTTGGGAGAGATCTGAGGCTGCCAACACCCTTTCTCTGGTATTTACAGCAACTTTCTTTTTATGTTCTTACTTCTTCTGTAAATTCAAGATTCGTAAATGTTCTTCTTTGTTTGCTCTTAGTTTAGCTCAAAAGTTCTATGATTTAAGCTTCGGCTGATCTAAGTTATACATCCGAGTGTGTTTGTCTGATTTATAGATATTTATTCACATTTCATCTGTGCTCATATTGTCATGTGATTAAGCTCAGATTTTGGAGTTAACCCATCAAACAAAGCTCTATTAGTCATTCATTAGTCAATAGCGTTGACAATGCTTTACTTCTATCATTGTAGATCTTACCTTACTTCTCATTGTATTCTCTTTTAAGGAAAAATCCTGACCTTTTGATGGTTTTACTCTGTTACTTAAAAAGTCATTGTATTATTCTCTTTGTGTGTTTTGCAGGTGCGTGTGTGTGACTTGGGATTGTGCTGTGGGTCTAGGAGGAACATGGCAATGGGGAAATATTCTCGTGTAGACGGGAAGAAGTCATCTGGCTATGGCTTAACTATTACTATTGTTTTGATTGTTTCTCTCTCTTTGGTTGGGGCTTGGATGTTCATGTCTTCTTGGTCTGCCCCTACCGAGTCTATTCACTTCTCTTCAACCCAGAACACTAAAGATGTGGATACTACCACCACTAAGACTGATTTCACTAACGAAGAAGTTGATCGAACTTCCAAGAGTTTTCCTGATGGAAAGAGTGAGGAAACGGAAGTTGTGACTGAGAGCAACGAAGAGAAGCCTGATCCTGAGAGTTCTGGTGAAAAAACGGAGCAGGTTGTGGAGAAAAAGGAATTTGAAGACAAAAATGGTGAAGGGGATAGAAAAGATGGAGAGGGTGAGAAAGACACGGAGTCAGAAAGTGATGAAACGAAGCTAAAGGAGAAGACACAACTGGAAGAGAGCTCAGAAGAAAACAAGTCCGAGGATGGTAATGGAACCGAAGAGAATAGTGAAGAAAGCACCGAGAAAAAGACAGAAGAGAACACTGAGAAGAGTAAGGATGTGTTCCCAGCTGGTGACCAGGCTGAAATCACAAAGGAATCAAGCACCGGAAGTGGGGCTTGGTCTACCCAATTGGTTGAGTCGCAGAACGAGAAGAAAGCTCAAGTCTCCTCTATCAAATGGAAAGTCTGCAATGTGACTGCTGGACCAGACTATATCCCTTGCCTTGACAATTGGCAAGCTATCAGGAAGCTTGCCAGAAAGCATTATGAACATCGTGAGAGGCATTGTCCCGAGGAATCTCCAAGCTGCCTTGTTCCTCTTCCCGAAGGGTATAAACGATCCATCAAATGGTCTAAGAGCAGAGAAAAGGTAAAACTTGTTGAGTACATTTATGTTATTTGTCAATGATACCCATTTATTCTTATTTTGTGTGTTGCCACACAGATCTGGTACAACAATGTTCCTCACATGAAGCTTGCAGAAGTCAAAGGACATCAAAACTGGGTGAAGATGAGTGGTGAATACTTAACATTCCCTGGTGGTGGTACTCAGTTCAAGAACGGTGCTCTTCATTATATCGATTTCCTTCAACAGGTACAACTTATTATTTTGATCTTTCTTTCAACTTTCTCATTAACTACTAACATTGATATGTATATTGCAGTCATATCCTGATATTGCTTGGGGAAACAGAACCCGTGTTATATTGGATGTTGGGTGTGGTGTTGCTAGCTTCGGAGGATATCTTTTTGACAGAGACGTGCTTGCTTTGTCATTTGCACCCAAAGATGAACACGAGGCGCAGGTGCAGTTTGCTTTGGAACGTGGTATTCCTGCAATGTCAAATGTCATGGGAACCAAGAGATTGCCTTTTCCAGGATCTGTTTTCGACCTTATCCATTGTGCTCGTTGTAGAGTCCCTTGGCATATTGAAGGTAACAAAGTTTCCCATTTTCGAGTGCAGTTAGTATTTTTTTGTTTTGTTTTGTTTCATCGAATAACGTTCTGTTTTTGTCGTCTGAACTGAAGGTGGTAAACTACTTTTGGAATTGAACCGTGCATTGAGGCCAGGTGGTTTCTTTGTCTGGTCGGCGACTCCAGTTTACAGGAAGACCGAAGAAGACGTTGGCATATGGAAAGGTTTGGAAAAAATTGGTTCTCTCTCCTCTTGTTTGCAATTGGTTCTTAATTGACTAAGAGAAATGATTTTCTCTGTTTTGTAGCTATGTCAAAGCTCACAAAGGCAATGTGCTGGGAGTTAATGACGATTAAGAAAGATGAACTGAATGAAGTTAGTGCTGCCGTTTACCAAAAGCCAATGTCGAATGAATGCTACAACAAAAGATCTCAAAACGAGCCACCTCTATGCAAAGACTCTGATGATCAAAATGCCGCTTGGTAGTTTATCTATTCCCATTTTCACATCAGTTCTCAATTATTTGGAACTCTGTTACTAAAGTATGTGTGTGTTTGATGCAGGAATGTTCCACTTGAGGCATGTATGCACAAAGTGACAGAAGATTCAACAAAACGTGGAGCAGTTTGGCCTGAAAGATGGCCACAGAGAGTAGAGACTGCTCCTCAGTGGTTGGAATCTCAGGAAGGTGTATATGGAAAACCTGCACAAGAGGATTTCACAGCAGACCATGAACGTTGGAATACTATTGTTTCAAAGTCATACCTCAACGGTATGGGAATCGATTGGTCGTATGTGAGAAACGTGATGGACATGAGAGCAGTCTATGGAGGGTAAGTTTACTTAAAAAAAAATCTTTCACCACTGCATGCATCCGTTACTAAATGCTATCTCTCTCTCTCTGTTTTTCAGTTTTGCTGCTGCATTGAAGGATCTGAAACTTTGGGTAATGAATGTAGTTCCTATCGACTCACCAGATACACTTCCAATAATATATGAACGTGGTTTGTTTGGAATCTACCATGACTGGTGTGAGTCATTCAGCACTTACCCTCGAACTTACGACCTTCTTCATGCTGATCATCTTTTCTCTTCTCTGAAGAAGAGGTATGTATATATAGATCTCTGTCGCCTTTTCTTGATTGCAAAATCTGATGACTATATGGTATAAACAAAACCTTTTAGGTGCAACTTGGTGTCGGTAATGGCTGAAGTGGACCGGATTCTTAGACCACAAGGGACTTTTATAGTAAGAGATGACATGGAAACAATAGGAGAAGTTGAGAAGATGGTGAAATCTTTGAAATGGAATGTAAGAATGACACAATCCAAAGATGGAGAAGGAGTGCTCTCTGTTCAGAAGTCATGGTGGCGTCCTACAGAGGTCGAGACCATTACATCGGCTATAGCAAAGGCTGGAGAGGTTTAAAATAGTTTTATAAGTTGTTGTTTTTTATGATCACGTTGATTATTTGCTTGTATTAGTCCAATATTTGTATCTTTTTTTGCATTGACGAAAATTGTATACAAAGACAATTGTCTCAATAGTGTAAACATATATGAGCTTTTTTATTTGGTCCTAAACACTCATCAAATCTTTCTTATAATAAGTATATAACTTTTGCTGCATATTTATGCTCCTTTCTTTCATTTTCATCGATTATCAAAACATTTAATTTTGCATATTTCTAAAATTAAAATATTATTATTAATTATATCTAATTTTATTTTATCCAAAAAATAAATTGAAAAATAATATTAATAAAATTTACATTAAAACTTAAAATAATATTTATTTTGTAGCGAAAATTTTATTCAACAACAATAATTAAACTGAAACAAAAGGAACAAGTTTTGAATTACTTATATATCATATGAACTTTATTCTTTATTGGGAACGATTCTAGGAGAATTTCGAATCCGTTCGGATAAATATTTAAACAATAGGTATGATGAGTAAAATACTTGAACAATAGGTATGATGACTCCATCATTTATTCCCGATTATCAAAGATTAAATTTAAACCTAAAGGAGGTATTCTTTTCTTTGGTTTGTTACACTCTGCAACTTACCTAAATACCCAAATAATTATATTATTTTCGTTTCAATTTAATTATTGTCTTAAATTTAATTTTTGTCACAAATTAAATGTTGTTTTTGCTTTTCTATATGATTTATACAAGATAATACCTATTATAGTCTCAATATAAAACAACAAAATATTTTAATTAAACTAATTATACTTCAAAAAATCTTCGTGTACATCATCCCAACATCTATTTGCTACAATTATATGTTTTCTTTTATCTTTGTCAATGTGGTCAATATATGTATATGTTAAATTTACGTGCACTATTTGCATCAAATAACTATAAAAGAAAGTTACTTGCAAAAAGAATAAAAAATCAATATAAATTGATAGTGTTCCATGCAGCAATTATTTTTAAAAAAAACAATAGTTTTACATTCAACCATTATTTTAAACATTAATTTGCTCACAGTTTTAAATGCAACAATTATAACTATAACAAAATCAAGTGTTTCATGACGGAAAACAAGAAAGTCACTTTGAGTATGAATTGAACAAACGATCACTATAATTAATTTAACTATGTATATTAAATAGAATACTGAAACTTGACATTAAGATTTAGCATAGTTAAATTTATATGTAAACATTTTTTTTAAATAGTTCAACTAAATGATCTCTACTTTCTTCAAATAGCTGATTCAGATCTAATTCTACTTGCGCATCAGTGTCTTCCTCGGGATTTACCTTGACTTCGATTAAAATACACTCATAGAAGATGATATAACTGTGATCGGTATTGATCCTTTACTTTCAATATGATACGAGTCATCTTCATCGTCATGCTCATGATCAAAAGAATGTTGTTTTCTATTTCTTGGATTAGCTATTGATACTTTTGCTATCACACGATTGTTTTATATACTGATTGTCAAAAAATTGAATTGTTTCATGAGCTATTTGGCTCAAAAACCACACTAGATCGTAAAATTAAGAAAATACTAAAGAGAGTGTTTGGTGTGCGTTGGGAGTATAACCCATAGTACAAATATGTCTTTGTGTTTGACAACTGTGAGCAGTGAAAAACGAATAAGCTTGCATGTCTATAGGGGTATATTGGTCTATGTCTAGGAGAGAGGCATGCATGAACAGTGTCAAATTGTATTTACTTAATTATCTGATCTAGTATTGGTAGGAGGTGCAAATTCTCTTGTTCATTTGCTTCAACTTTTTTTTTTGTTTAAGTGTACAAAGAAATTAACAAGAGTATCAAAGAAAAATATTATACACAGAAATTATTTTTACTACTAATTAAAATACTAAAACAGATTATTAAACTTGTAAATAAATATGGTTGAAAATAGTATAATAGACAAATTATTGTTTTTCTTAATCTGCCTGAAATTATCTAAAATTAAATTGAAACAGAGAAATACATGATTATTATAGAGAAATATAGTTCAAAGTTATTTCACTAATTTTATTGAAAAATACCCTAGAATAGTCCTAAAAAAGTTTTTGTCACAAAAATAGCACACAAAGAAAAAAATGACCAAAATATTTTACTAAAAATGTAAATATAACTTATATCCCTAGGGTTAACTAATCTAAACTTATGGTTTAGAGTTAAAAGGTGGATTTTTTGGATTAGAGTTTCACATTTTTAAAAATAAAAATAAAAAATTAAATTTTTCAAAAAAAAAAAATTATTTTGGTCATTTTTTTTTCTTGGGGACTGTTTTGTGAGAAAAACTTAAAACAATTATATTTGAGAGAATTGTCCAATTTTATTTGAATAATTTGTCAATTCTCTCAGATAACTCTTGCATAAATTTTATTTTCATTTTGTTGCTATTAATATTTTACGAAAATATACTATGTTTTATGTTAAATGTCTATTTTCACTTCTAATGCAAACTTAAAAAGCATAATTATAAATTTACATAAATAATATTTCTTCTAAGTAGAAAGAAAAAAATGCATAACAACTAATAAAACTAGGTAAGAATAAGAGGTGTAAGATAAATTTTAATTTTTTTTATGAACTATACTTGTTGAAAAAAATACAAATTTAAACAAGGAAATTATTTCACAAGCGTAGCCGAAACTTTTGAAAAAAGAAATAAACCATTAAGGGAATAAAGATCTTTTAAAATAAGAACTAAATCCAGATATATATTTATTAAAAATTAAATTAAAAAAAAACATGCCCAAATAGACCTGGACAGTGTGGGCCCAACGCAGGGGAGTGAGATAGACAGACTATAAAAACTCTACAACATAGTAACTTTGTCCCTGAGACTCAACCATAATTGTAGCCAATTCGTGTCTTAGGGTTTTGTAACAAAATTCGAACTCTTCTTCTCATTATCTCCAATCTATTCCAATCGATCACTCTGCTTGACGATTAACGAGAGCGATGGAGATTGCTTCGGCTTCCAGCAATTCGAGATATCAGTTCCCGACAGATCAGAGATACGAAACTAAAGATGTCAGTTCCTCGTTGTTACACATAAACCCTAAGCTGCGACGAGATGGCAAGGAAACACGCGACGTTGTTGTGGAGACTCCAAAGAAACGCAGACATTCTGATGAAGAAAAACCACCGGAGAAGAGACAAAAGAAGACCTTCGAAGCTTTGAAGTCTAAGTTTACAGAACCGGTGGATGCAAAAGCGAAACCGGTGCAATCTTTTACGACCCTTCATGTTACAAAGAGGAAGTCCAAGGCTATTACAACAAAACCAGGTGACAAGACTGAGAATCAAGACCACAGTTTCAAAGACTTGATCGCCAAGGCGCGAGAGAAAGTGCAAGAAAAGAGACGGATCGATCATAGGAACACTGACATCGCAAGCCAGAGGATAGCCGCTCGGTTAGCTATAAACCGGGTCGTAAAAACGGTTGATTTTGATGATCATCTTAAGTATCACATGGAATTAGAAAAGCTTGGGTGTGATTTCATCAGTGAGCAAGTCAGTTGTTTGACCAAGTTCAGTCTGTTGTCAAGAAGCGACTACTACATTGATAAATCTAACTCAGAGTAAAAGTGTACTTCTGATCTGTCTTTTTTGTTTTTATTTGTTGTGTAATATGTAGAACATGTCTGAAGATTATGTTTTCAGATTATATATGACAAAGTTTCAGAGTTATTCTGTTTATAATATTTGCAAAAGTGATCATGCTACAAATAGTGGCAACTCCCATATACTTATTACAAGTAGTAGTTACGTTGGCGATTAGCTAGTTTCAACCGTTGAAACTTTGATAGATACTGAATGATAGTGTACTGACGTGGCTGAGGGTTGTTGGGCTGGCAGGAGGAAAGTAGGAGATGGCAGTTAGAGAGGAGAAGATTAGTGAAAGAGTATAAATAGAAGTTTTACCTTTCTTGTTGTTCATCGATTGTGGGAAAATTGATCATTAGGTTTGTTGAGTTCATCTCTTCAAGAAGGCAGATTCATAGAGCTTGTTCTCTGGATTTGATGGCTCAAGGCATCGTTTGGTGACTTGAGTTTGTAACCGGTTCGATAAACAATAAGAAGAGTACTTAGAAGGTTATCAAACTCGCTGGTGGCACCTGAGATTGGTGAGGAAGGGTCCACGACTGGATTCAAAACCTTCCGCTTGCATAGCTCATGAGCTTACTACATGGAGGCTGCTCCTTTGCTTGTTCTTTCTGGTAAAGAAGTATAGCAGCTGGACATGTTGCATTTCATTGTATTGTTCCATGAGCTAATCTGCTTGAAGTAACGGTGATGACACAATTCTTTTGCATAACTTTGGACTGAAAAGTGGCAGGCCAAACTCAACGGTTAAAGGGACCCATTCATACTTCTCATCATCATCCGGAGAAAAGTACCCTGATGAATCCTTTGATATGAAGAGTTTCAAAAGGCGAATGTAACCAACTGTCCACAATTCAATGTTACTCGCCAGCGTGATTAAGAGAGAGTTCAACATTTTGTTTTCCTCAAGGGGAAGTCCAAGCTCGTCGCCGAAATGAGGAATGGAACCATCAGAGTTCTTAAGTGGTAATGGTATATCTAAAGTAACAACTCTTCCAGAGCTATCAAGATCATGCTTGTTGAGAGGCACAGAACTCATCATTGGATATGAAGATCATAGAGTGTAACAGCATGAGACTTCAATCCTATAATATTGGTTTAATGTATTAGAATAAAGCAAAAAAAGTGGTCCTTTTATAGGGATTGTTGATACTCATGGGATGTTTATAGTTATAATTTAAGCATTAAATGGAAATAGGAAAAGATACCTGGCGACTTTATGTTAGAGCATGATTATTGCGGGGTTTGAGATTCTTAGCGTAATATAAGAACCTTTTTAACTTTAACTAAGAAAAAATTAAGAGACGGTTTTTAAATAAGAAAAGATTCTTATATTAAGCTAAGAATCTCATCCTATATACCATGCAATAATCATGGCCTTAACATCGACTATGAAAGCAACTCGAACATGAGTAGAACTTAATCCAGAGCATGATACTGTTTTGGGAAAAAAATAAACATTCTCCAACCTTGAAGTACGTAGAAGTAAAGACTTTAAAAAGTAAACTATTGGCAAACATAAACTCACCTCTTAAGCGGTCATCCTGATAGACTGGGACATCAAAATATACCAATCCTCTTAGGTAAAGACCTTTTATGACTTCCGGATCAGAGAGAACATATGCATTAGCTTCCTCTTTGCAAATTTTGACAATGGTATACCGTCTCATCTTCCGAAAGTTTCTATGCAAAGAAGAAGGAATCAAGATCTGCTATCAGACAAGAAACTGAAGGATTGCAGTGACATCTCACTCTGAGCTAAATTTGTTTTAGAAGAAAGAGGTGGAAAGGAATAGAAGAGCTTATCAGATCACCTGAAATTCTTCTATGGCAAATACCCAACCAAGGTTCAATAGGGAAATCCACGGGTAAGAAATCTTTTGTAATTGACTTGTTCAGCTGCTTCCACATAAATTTCTGGAAAACTCAACACAAGTGTGGAAAATATAAGCATGGTAGAAGCTGGATGACCAACACTTACTGGCTCGAGTTTAAGTGATTCTTTATGATTTGACTCTTAAACTTCAACTATGGATACTCTCTCTCTTGAATTGCGTAAACTTTCCATTACCATATTTTACATAGGAATAGATTCTTTGAGACAGAACCAAAGCAAAAGAAAACTTGAAGAGTGTACTTTGCACAGTATATCAGTATAGAGTCTAGGTGCAACAGTAGCTTAGATTCATGATATCAATGAATTCATTCCTCCCTATGCCTGAAAGCATCTACCACACTGAAGTTTTGACTGTGAAGCAACGTTTTTAGCTTGGGCGAGTGTAAACTTCATATGATAACTATGCTGTTTTGAAACCGCTTCTTACAGATCTTCAATGAGAAAATTCACAAACATCTTCTCCATTTCCTTTTTGAGCTCAGGATCACCACTTCCACAAACTGTTACACAACATAAGTAATAGAGAAGAAGGATCTTTGAAAAAAGATAAACAATAACAACTATCTTTTCAAAGTGTTCCTAAAACAACAAATAAGAAAATCTCATGCTACTATGACTGATGATCAAGAACCCTTAATAGAATTGGTTACATATACACCAAACTCTTGATTAAAAATCATTTCATAAATGAGTTTCGAAATCACTCAAAAATGAATTAAATTTCTCCTAGTTTCTGAATAAATCGGAGGAACACACATGTAGATTCTCAGTCGGAACAAAAGAGAAGATGGTTAATGTGATCTTCTATTTTGTCGTTTCTTTCTCACTATCATGTTCGCATTTCATTTTAAACAATTTTCAACAACATGGGTAATTTAGTATGCCGGAGATATAGGGTACGCTCCTCTCAGAAGTTGAAGACGAAAGGAAGACGGTCATGGAGAAGCTACTCATGGGTATTGGTGATTAAAAACGGTATCTCTTGCATCATTGATTGAAAAGGTGAGGTTTGAGTTTACAGCGGAGTTGCAGAGAATCAAAATGCAACAATAGCGTCCATGGCAGAGCGGCTTTCCGGTAACTGACACTTGTTTGAATGTGTGATCGTTGCACTAGAAAGAGTGGTCCCATGGCCAAAAAGATTAGATTCACCGCTTATAGATTGTGTTTAATATAATTTTATTTGTAAACTTTTGTACTCTGTTTTTATGTGAATGATACCCTTTGTAAAGTCCATTGGACTTATATTTACTTTAAATGAAAATTTAGTCAACAAAAAGAGATTTATTGCAATGTTATTCACAACTCCCCCCACCTATTTTTTCAAAATTTTCAAATCACAATCCTCCTCCTCTCCTCCTTCCTCAAAAGGGGTTATTGCAAAGTTACAATTTCGCATTTTCCCATTTAAAAATAAAAATTTAAATCACAACCTTCCTCCTTCCTCAAAAAATAAGCTTTTCTTTCTGATCCAATTTCAATGTTACAGTTTCAGACCCCCCCCCCCCCCCCCCCGGATCCCCAAATCACTCGAAAATCAACTAAATTTCTCCTAATTTCTAATTAAAACGGAGGAACACACATATGGTAGATTGTCAATCGGAACGAAAGGAAAAATGGTTACATACCGGGATAAATCTGGCGGAGAGACAATCGCATACACTGGGAGGAAAAACAGAGTTTCTACGAACATATCCAACAAAACCTAGAGAATATCACCAGAAACCTAATGCATTTTCTCGACCTCCGCGACATCTCTGTGGTGATGAATGCTCTATTTTGAATTTTTTGTCAGTCGGATCACAAGCTGAAGCAATAAGACGATAGTCAAAACGACTTTGATTCTTTCTCACTACCATGATCGCATTTCGTTTTCAACTATTTTCAACAGCAGGGGGTAATTTGGTAAAGGTCCATAACAAGTAAGATCATTGTATATGTGACTTGCCAATTGTTCAAGACCTACTTCAAGGCAAAATGCTTTATAGGGTACAGTTTGTCAGTTTGATATGCATGGTTTTGAAAGTCATCAACATCAATTAGTATATTATATTATTATGAAAAAAAATTTACATAATTTTTATATGTGTAATCCTTTTTTATTACTGTATATAATTTCACTTTGAGATTCTTAACTATGTAAAATTAGGATACACGTATATAAGAATAATATTCTCAAGAAATTTTAATCATTTTTTTATCAAGCCAACTATTCTAAGAGTTTAAGATAAAAAGACCACACCGATGATATCATGATCAAAAATAATCTTAACAGAGAGAATGACCAAGATGGTCGGATAAGCAAATAAATGTGTTAACATGAAAAAACTAATAACTAACACGAAGCCGAAAAAAATATAAATTATTGTTTATCAACACTGATTTTTTTTAAGAACACTACTTAAATTCATTTATTCAACTTTGTTTCGATACAATACAAGAGAGAATTTTCAATTCTCTTGAAAGAAAGCATAAAGCACAATAGCAGAAAAAATAAATAAGATATATCTTCCTCAGAAGGAGACATCAAATTCAAAATCAGGCTAGAATAAGCTAGAGAAGCTTTACAGTAGAGTCAAACAGTTTTAGAATAGTCACATAATGTGATGTTGAGAGCCAATTTTCACCGACAAAAAAACATTGAAGTATTCTTGATTGCATCTTTTGGTTCCACACATACTGCTGCACAAAGTGACACACCGGTAAATAATCTGAAACAAACGCTCGGTAACATGCCCGAGAGAACATCTCTTTTGATAGAAAAGAGACATAGTTGCAAAGTACTCTCTTCAATGGAGGAAGAGAATGGAACTGGATACAAGATCCATAACCCACCGAAAAATTCTTCAAATAAGAAAGACATGACACTGTTCGCATAATATAGATTCCTATGAACCCACGGGAAATCTTGAAAGTAGCCACACAAATAAAAACTACATAGTTGAATCTCACGTTATTATCCACATTCCTGAGTTTTGGTGGACTTATATGCAGGCTAGCAGCTTTATGAAATCTAATGGGCCATGCCCATATGAAAATGAAGTTTGATCGATCCAGTACTAGCAAACCTCATGGCAAAAAACACTGTAGATCTGAGGTTATTGAGCGAGCAGACAAGGACGTCGCCAGATGGAGCGTATTGAGCAGTAGACGGTGAATGGGATTAGCGTATGACGAGTCTGGGCTGCTCTAAGGAGGTTCTAAGGGTAATCGGAAAGTTACTGAGAAGAGCTTTGTCATCGTGGAACTCAAAACGAGGGACGATGAAGCAAGGTGGAGGAGAGCCATCAATGACCGGACTGATGGAGGTTGAGATGCTGCCGGTAAAGGAAACGGAGCCCCGTCTATGAAGAGAAAATGATAGACTGGGGTGGCAATAGACAACTGTTGCGGCTGAGCTTGGAGCTTTGGCCGAGCGTATTTCAGATCCAAAGGATACAAGAGTAAATCTCCCAAAACGGTTCGAAAATGAAGCTAGCTCAGAACAGGGGACATGGTGAAGCGAGGTGAGGTTGCGCAGGTGCAGCCTTTCCAGGAATCCGCGGAGAACAGTCTTTCCAGAAGATTCCAAGCAAACACTGGAAGATAGCATATCTCCAACATAGCTAGCAGAAAACCCAGACAAAGAACAGCGACAAAAACAAAGTCAGAACGCGAAAATGAGTGAGAGAACAGATCGTCAGGAAGTTGAGTAGAGCAGAGAAGAAAACAGAACAGAGGCGGCAACGCCACTGGCTAGAGCCACCATCGGCGTCGAGAGACAAGAGACGCGGTGCTGCCTTGATATTCAGATCCGTGAGAGATTAGAACATCTCCAATCCACTTCTATTTTACCTTTATAGTAGCATTTAGAGGCAAAATCACTTCAGTTAATCTCTATTTTGTTTCTAAAATAGGAATTCCTATATATTTTTTTCTATAGAGAAAGATATATCATTCTTTTATATTTAGAGATATCTATTTTATAGAAATACATTACAGCAAATTTCATCTCTATTATAGAATTTCTCTATTATAGGTAAAAATAGAAGAATACATTAGAAATAGTCTTCGAGTGAACTCAATTCTTTGTATATGCCAATAACAATGAAACTAAATTGTCCATTTTAGATAAACAACGAACAATAAAAAAATATTACTTTAAAACCAAAAAAATTCATGTAGAAAAGAAAACAAAGACCATGAACCATTCTGTTTTGACAAAGAAACCAAGTTCCAATCAACTATGTTAAGACAAAGTGAGAGAGCCTAGTCTAATAACATAACTGGAATATTTCCAAGTGTTATATTATAAAGTCAAAACATCTGATACACATTTAAAATCAAATAAAATGCACAACTCTAAAAGTTACTCAAATAACAACCAATTAGACTGTGAGGATGTCATTGTGAAAATTTTGGAATAATATCAATTTCATAAAATGAAGACAAACACCAAAACATAGATAATAAGCATTGTTTAGTTACAAGAGATCAATATTTATACAAACTCCAAGATAAATCTATTTATAAAATATAGATAGACAAGGTGGACGGTTTTGATAGTTAGATTGATGTGTATATCTCTATAATTTCTCATGATGAAATGTTTCTATTATATATTTTGTTTTCTATTATACATCTTGTATGGAACCCAATATATCTCTTAGAATATGATATCACAAATCATGAGGAACTATATTATGTTTATATCATGTGTGTGTATTAGTACAAAGTTAATTAATCTGATATATCAAATTTTGAGTGATTTAATTTGTTAATTAGTCTCACCAGTAATACGTCCATGAGCCAATCATAGTGAAACATTGGCTTCAAAACACCACTGTGTAGACCCACCCATAAAACTAAAACCCATAAAATTCTGATTAATTTTATCTTTGTATCAGTAAACAATAACAAATCATATTAACAAATCTCAATAAATCAAGAAATTTACAACTTTACATGAAACAAAGTTAATATAATATGGAAATTACAATATTCTAAAAATAGTGTAACATAAATTTGACTACGCAAATTTTAGACAATTCAAACAAAAATCAAAATTACACAAAGTTTTAGAGATTTATATGACCAAGGGTTCACTCGTACATTATTTTCATCATGATCTAGATTATAAAGGTAGGAAATGTTTACATTTTAATTTTCATATGTTAAATTACAAAATTATGTACTCAATAAATTTTTATATGTTATATTATAAGTTAGAGCAAATTTAACATGCCCTCAAACCCTCAAATTTATAGGTTTTTCGCTCTCCAACGGGTCTTCAAACTCTCAAAATGCTATTTACTTTTAATTTTTGTCATTCTAGTTTATTTATTAGATATGAATAAAAATTAGGTTCTTATAATTAATTATTATGAAGGTTGAGGATTAAAGTGTTTTAAATCAAAATATTTAACATATATTTGAGGTTCATTGCTGGAGGAACTCACCCTCAAACCCTCATTTTGAGGATCACTAACCCTCCAAAAGAGTGTTTAACTTCCAAAAATTTAAGTACTTAACATATATATATATAAAAGAGTAATCAATCATAACAACAATATTAAATCCATATTGGATCGAATTCGAATTTAGCACATTGTCCTCCGTCTGTGATCATGACTTTTCCTGAAGGTTGACAACAATGTAAATCTTTTAGAGACTATGTTAAAAGAAGTCAGTAATATTAAAATGTTTAAAATTTCACCTTGTTGATTGTAGTTTACTCGCCAGAAACGCAAAGCTATGAAGGTTTTATGATATTTACTCAACCTCCAATTTTTCATATCCAATTCTTGAGCAAGTTGTCCAGAAGCTTTGCATTCCAACTCACACCCACTATGTAGTATTATGGTGACATACATATGAGATGGATGATAATTTTAAATAGAAGTCAATTTGATATTTATGAGTTATTTATTCTAACAATATTAATTACCTTTCATCCATCAGCTTAAATTTAATTTTAGTTTGAGGTACACCAAAAATCTCCTCATAAGGGTCATCCACATACTGAGTTAAAGATCCAAATGTAGTAACACATCCAAATAAGTCTACAAAAGTCGATAATTAATAGAATATAAATTATATTATTAATACATAACATATTAATCTATGATAAATCAGCATAATAACCAGATGAAAATACATACCGATTGGATAACTGTTATCAAAATTCATTTGAAGAACTTGTTGGAATGGAACAGGTACAAACATTGGGTTTTCAGTAAGTGAAAACCCATAAAATACCTGAGTATGTTCGACAAATTTGATATGAAATTCATGTGGAGTATTCCTTCTCAAACCAACGCATGGTGTTACTTCAAATCGTCTGAATACTCTCCATCGATCTTCATCGAAATAGCCGAAGTAGTGCTTATCCATCAAATTATTAGGAATTGTAATTTCGATTCTGCAACCCTAATAATCCATCATCATAAAATGAAATTTCTTACAAATAATCCATGATCATGAAGAGAAAACTCTTACACAATATGACAACGAAAAAGAAACACTAAACATAAATTATAACTTACATTTTGGTCACCCACAATAAGATGCCGCTCTTTCAGATTATGAGGAGTTATAGTTTCCCATACTCTAAGTATTTTTGCCCACACTTCTACATTGGTCGATGATTCACATAGATCTGAAATTAGGGTATTATTGTGTGCCATTAAATTTTGTTTTTAGACTTTGCAATATCCTATGTAGTTTCTTTATGAGTGAGAAAGGAGAAGACTTTTAAAGATTTGACAAAGGCGTTTGATTTGATCATTCTGAATGGTTTTAACTTTTTAATGTGAGCGAGTACCAATATTCACATCATTACAAAAATAATGACTTAAAAGTTAAGTAAACTTATTATAATAAATATTTTTAATTAAAGAAATATTTAGATATATTGAATATCAAATCTTACCAACCAATATATGATTCCAAAAAATAAGATTTCATTAAACAACTTCATCGGTTATATTCATTTGTTTCTTAGAATGAAGTTTGAAATATATTTATTCCTAAAGTTGATGAAACAAGTAACCAATACTATAAAAGTAACTATATTATTTATTAAATTTTAATAATAAATATTAGAAATTATATCTTTCCTTCTATCACTTCTAAACTAATATTGCAATACGATCCTAATAATAAACATCAACAATATTTTATAAATAGTTTTTAGAGATTTAAAGTGGACCCTCATTCTACTGAAATCAGGTTTTATAAATTATTACAGACTAGATACATTAAAAATGTCACTAATCCATGGTGGATTAGTGATGAATCTAGAGCACCCTCTTCCATCTATAATTTTTGGCTTACCTAATAAGTAAAGAAAAATAAAATGAATATCAAACAATAAAGAAAATGTAATAAATAACAAAATATAGTAATACACAATCTTGTACAAACCTCCTATGTTGTAGTTAAACCGCCAAAACATCAGAGAAACATATGTTGAAGCTCTGCACCACTAATAATATCAAAACAATCAAATTAGTTTTAATGGCAGGAGACAATTAAATTAAATATTCTATCGATGAGTTAATACCTTGAATCCTTCATCTTGTAATCGACAAAAGGTACATAAATTCTAAAAATCAATCATGTGGTGAGTCTTGAGTATAATAAGCCAGTCCAACATAGGCTGGGATTCTTACCAAGTCTACAATGATATTGAGTAAATATCTTCAATGTTAAAGCAAAAAAAGATTCATATATAGCTCGTGTTACTTAATAAGTAGAGAAAATTTTGACATACCGACGGTATAAATGGAGTTCAAACTACCTTGTATAACCTTATCATAAGAGAAAGAATTATAAGTGGATATTTTACAAGAAATTTCAATCCAATCCACCGTAGTTTGATCAACAAACTTTTTTTGGAATTTTTATTGGTATTATTTTATCTCCATCATTAGGAATCATTTCAAATTTATTGACTATTCTCCATTCATCCTTTGCGTGACGAAAAAACTCATACTTTTTGAAATATTTTTGGGGATAGTTGCTTCGATTATGCATCTCTTTTGGTTGTACAGAATTTATTAAAAAACATATAAAATTAGGAACTAATAATACAGTAAATTACTCTTTGTAAGTGTTAGAATAAATAAAAATTGGAAATTTACTTTTTGATCACCAATGATTAAATGTATGTCAGACGTTTTCGAGGTTGTATATATTTCCCAAACTCTCAAAACAATTTCTCAAATTTCAAACTCTGAAAAATCTTCACTCGGATATGAAAGTCAAAACGAACTCATGGTTATTCTTCGGTTATTTATTTTTTTGGCAGAAGTTGTTAACTTAACGATTTTGATGAATTTATTGTATTTATAGCACCATAGGTGGAGAATGAATATTGTAATATGGTCTTTATAATATCTTTTGAAGAAGAGATTTAATATTCTATGTATATTTTGGTTATATTATCATTTAATAATGCATACAATTATATTAATAATTAGACAATGATCATATATTTGTACAATATTATTACAAAAATTAAATAACTTTACTTTATAACAATAAATATTGCATATGTTTATATGGAATTTTTAAATGATGATAAGTAAATATTCTCAAAATAAATAAATAAGAGTACATGTAGCCAAACTAAACTGGAACAAAACACATAGATTGTGGACAATATAAACTCAAACTGTTTTTTTTTTTTTTTTCTTCGATCCATTCAAACAATAATAAAAATTTATAAACATATATTGGGAAAAATATTATTATATAAATTGGATATATTTATGAACATTGTTTTGAAAGTAGTATCTACTTCAGTTAATGGATTGAACATAATTTCATCCTAGAATCTTGATAATATGTCTATATCCCCTTATATATCATACAAAATTATGGACCATTGAATCATATTGTTAATATAATAAATGTTGGAATAAAAATATAATATATATTTATCTAACCGTTTATATCTTCAATCTTCTAGAATCGTAGCACGCAGATGACTATGTCATCCCCATAAGAGGATCAGATTGTATTCACATGTTCTGCCATTGCCCACATGCAATACTCTATATAAGGATTGAAAAAAAAATATACAGGAATCATATATTCTAATAAATGATATCATCCGGAAAAAAATATTTATAATAAATAAAATATACACTTATTTGATATCAGTTAAGGATGACGATATAATATTGATAGGTTTGAGATAATCAGTTCCAACATTTTGGTTAAATCTCCACTCTAGATTTCCAACATATATAAGAACACATAAAATGTCTAATATCAAGTTGAAGAACAATTACTATACCATATTATTCTACTGAAACATAATAAAATTAATTAAACATACGAAAAGGATAGAGTTCTCACTAAATGAAAATTTGGGATGAATTAATCTCATATTTGACTCATTGTATTTTACAAATGATAATATTTTGGGTTTCTTTTCTTGAAATATGAATTCAACAAAAGTAGTAGAAGAAAAAATAATATGATATTTATGACGAGTTACCCTAGTAATGCCACTAGAATTGACTACTTTGAAATTAGATAGTCTAAACCAAGAATCCTTATTGAGCATAAAATATAATTTACGCATTAAATAAGTCTTCGGAGTTGCTTGAATCATCTGCCCATGTAAGAACAAATGATTACCAGATTAATTTAATATATAATATAAATTATAGGTTTGTTGCAAGTATATGCCCACATTTGCATCCATCAATATCATTTAACAATCGTAACTGAACGTTCCATTCTGCATGGTCCATTTTTGTATTATTTGAATTCTTACTGAAACATTCAAAGATTGAGAGTCCAAACTTTGGAGAAAAAGAATAGCTACCATGATAAATTTGTAATCCATGAATGGAATAACAGCCTTTCATTTATACATGAAAAACTAGGACAAAGGTAAAATAAAAAATAAATAATGTGAATACCGGTAACTGATGCATCATTTGAAAAAAAAAAAATCAAATCATCTTTTCACAGGACTTCACCACCAGCACAAATCATCTGTGACAGATAATAAACTGACAGTGTATGTATGTATGTATGTATGTATGTATGTATGTATGTATGTATGTATGCATGCATGCATGTATGTGATGTGCGGACAAAGCGAGAAAACGAGAAACCAAAAGCATAAACAAAATATTTGCCTCGAAGATTGAGTCTAGAAGATCACTGCAAAAATTAAACTTTGAACAATTAGTAAATTGAAATCGCGAAATATATGAATGATTAACACGAACCTTACAAAACCCTAATTAATGCATATACCTCAACGACGAGTGAGAAACCCAAACGATCACATCGGGTTTCAGGCGGAATCAACCTTCAAAAGAAAACCAAAACAATCTAATCAAAGATTGAACAATTACAAGAAAAAAATTAGAGATCCAGAAAAAAAATCGCGATCAAAGAGTACTCGAAACTTAGAAATCCCCAAACAAAGAGCAAAACACTTACTAATCTAAAATCGCAATTGGAAATCTTCGAGGAGTCGATCGAGAGAATTCTTCCCTGAAAAAAAAAAGAAATTGTGAGAATAATGTGGAAATAAATAAATTGACAGACACACGATTCTTAACGTTGACATTTAAGTAACAGAGTAGATCATTTATGCATTTGATGAAGACGCGTTTTCTAACGGTTATTATATTTCAAAAACAGAGCCAAATTTGTTTCAAATTGAACCGGTCATGTGTTACTTAAACCAAACTGGTCTTGAATATTTTAACGATGTCTACAACTTATATGTTGTCGTTTTCTGTCTCTTAAACCAAACCGGTCTTGTATTTCATTGTGTTGTTGTTTAAGTAATAAAATATTAGTTCTTGTAATTCTACTTTTGCCATATCTTTCACTCAAAATATTAGATTTGCTTAGTTTCATAAGCATCAAGTTTTGATTTATTACACTGAAACTGAATTTCAAACTACTTGATAAACACCTAATTTTTTTATTTGTTAAACTGGCGTAATGAACTTCTGGCTTTCTATTGGTCTTCTTATACACTTGCTCTTTATTCTTTCAACACCACCATTTGCCAAAAGGATGTTACCTTTCTTGGTCACAAGCGCGATAATGCCTGCTAGATTTATTTGTTTTTTTTGCTGCTAGAAATGTTCTTCAGTACTCTGAAAATATATAACAAAAATCAATATGTTAAGATCTAAATCCAATAAAATTTGAACATCGTGAAGTACTACTTACCCTCCATAGCTCCACGGATCATGCATTCCATTGGAGAATGTGATGTTGCTACCAAACCTCTTCAACACTGACTCTATTCTCTACAAAACATGACCAAGAATCTCATTTTATTGAAATTGATCCAATCGACTGGAAGAAATGAGAGAAGACACAATACAAAACTAACTTTCCCGCCAAACTCTGTGGTGATCCAATGTGGTCGAGGTTTGACTCCATATCTACTCATGCATTGTTCTTCGAATGCCTCATAGTCATTTTCGTACGGTGTGAACATTCTCTGATTCAAGCAACTCATTTGCATCACCATCTCCGTACACGCCTTTTTCCACTCAGAGATAACATTATGTTATTTATAGTTTTATAACATATTCTTCTTGTGTTATGCATATTACAAATCCGTTGGAGGAAAGATTACATGTCATCCCCAACCGTTGAGACCATGATCATGAGTTGGTTGTTCAAGCACAAAGCATTTTCTGAACCCGAATAGTTGTAGTATAAGCTTGCAGCAGCAAAGGCACGGTCAAGATTACTCGATCCTCGAGGGAACCGGTCAGTGGTCTTACACATCTGATGCAAAGCTAACTGGTAAGAGATTACTTGATGACACATTTTGGCATAAATGATTCTTCTCACCTGCTCCACTGGAAAACCAGGCTGAGGCGCCATGAAATTACATGTGGTCTTACAATTAACCATGGCTGTATAAACAAACGCTCCCATTAACCAGTCTCTGGCTGAATATTTTGAATGAAGGCCTTTGTAATTTCAAGCAAAACAGATCCGGTTAAGCCTTTTTTATTAGAGTATAGAGAACAGAGAATGTATTACACTAAGCTTTAAGCCACAACTTACTTGCAAGTTCTGAACATTTTGCTGAGTTCTGGCAACTGCATCTAGCTCTTCCCAGCTTCTCTTGATGACTTTGAAACAGTTAATACTTGCGTCATGCTTGTAACAATAGTTCATAATAAGTTCATTGAAACATCATTTTTTATATGAATTTTTTTCTGTACACTGATCATACACCACCCTGAAATCCTGAGAAATGGCATCATAGAAGCTCGTCAATGGCACGATGTTATCGAAATGAAGAATTGTAGCAGAGGATGCTAATGCTCCAATTGCTATTGGGGATAACTTGAGCCTGAACCACGCTGCAAGCACTGTCTCAACACATAACATACAACAAAACATAGTTTATGAGGAATGATAGTTAAATAATTCGAAGTTATCATTCCATTGAGAGTGATGGGTGTGAGCTTGGTAGAAACTGGATGACCTACACTTACTGGCTCGAGTTAAGTGATTCTTTTATGATTGACTCTAAAACTACAAGTATGGATTGAACTGCGTAAACTTCCAATTACCGTATTTTACATAGGAATAGATTATTTGAGACGGAACCAAAGAAAACTTGAAAAAGTGTACCTTGAACAGTATATCAGTATAGAGTCTAGGTGCAGAAGTAGCTTAGATCTGCATTTATTCATGATATCAATGTTTTGAATAGATATCATGTTTTGAAACTAAATACTATTTGTATAAATGATTTGCAATTAACAATCCGCCAGAACACCATTAAATTTTTAAAAAGACTTGTAAAAGAGGTATCCATGAACACTTACCTACAGATTCTTTCTCAAGTAACGCAACATATCTTCATAATATTCACCTACTTTACAAGCAAACACAAAAATTCCATAGTAGTCTTTTTCTTAATACAATGCTCAGCGGCCCTGCATAAAAGAATCAAAACAATGGAAAAATGATACCGCTACGCAAAAGGTAGATTATATAAATGCTATTAAAGCAGCTCAACATTCAATAACATGTTCATTGCTGAAGAAAGTCTAACAAAGTAGTGATCGAAGCTCAATATTTTCTGGTATTGTCTCTTTAACAAAGTAATGATCAAAGCTCAAGAACTTCTATGCCATTCATCCTTTTAGACCCAAGAGCAGACTGAAGTCGTTATGGGAGGTTCTCCCATGGCCATGGACAATCCTCCCTTACAGCTTTAGATATAAACTGGTTCTCAATAGTAATTGGAGTGTGCTGCATCTTTCCCAACCTTTCCGTGTCTTACAAGTAACAATGACATCAAAAGAAACAAAGTCCAACATAAATATACTACAAGAAAACACTGTAATTTCTGACGGAATTTATGAGGAATCAAAAAATCGTCGGAATATTCTGAAAGATTTCTGACGAAAAACCGAGGAAACAGAAAAACACCCATTTGTCAGTATTTCGTCAGAAATTTCCGACGACTTTCTGAGGAAAACAAAGTCGTCGGAAATTTCTGATGATATTCTGAAGAAAAACCGAAAATGTATGTTACCGTTAGGAAATAAGAAATTTTGGTCGGAACTTTCTCGGAAATTTCCGACGAGTTTCCGAAGAAATTCTGACCAAATATATGACCGTTAAAAAATCCGACGGAATTCCGACGATATTAGTAATTCCGTCAGAATTCCGTCGGAAATTCCATCAGAAATATCAAGGAGAATTTTCTATAAATACAACCTCTCCTTGTTCTCTTCTTTCACCCTTCATCCTCCTAAGCATACACATACAATCTCGAAAAATTATGTCTTCTCCAAATTATTTTCGTTGGTGGATGAATAAACCTCATTTGGATCCAAACACTAATTTACTTACGGAAGAATACGCAAAAGGTATTGGTGAATTCATGGTGTTAGTTCAACGACAATCGGAAGCAAAAACATGTATGTTAAGATGTCCCTGCGCTATTTGTAAAAATAATAAAATTTGTAAAGATTGGGATGTGTGGACGCATTTATACTTGAAAGGGTTTACATCGAGTTACAAGATTTGGTATCTTCATGGAGAAACTGATTACGAATATGGTAGTACTAGCGAATCTCAGTTTATGGATAGGTTAGAAGAACAAAGGAGAGAACAAAGGAGAGAAGTAGATTATGGTATAGGTACTGAGCAAATGGTAAATGATTATTATAGAGAGGAAGAACCCAATGAAGAAGAACCCAATGCAGAAGCTAGAAGATTTTTTGATATGTTGGATGCAGGGAAACAACCTCTCTACAAAGGATGTAGAGATGGTCATTCACCTTTATCATCTGCAACTAGATGGATGGGTATTAAAACAAATTATAATTTGGCTGAAGAATGCGTGGACGCAATTGCTGATTTTGTTAAAGGTGTTTTACCAGAAGATAATCTTTCACCAGATTCATATTACGAGGTTCAAAAACTTGTAGCTGGTCTTGGTTTACCGTATCAGGTGATAGATGTATGCATCGATAACTGCATGATATACTGGAGAGCCGATGAAAACCGGGATAAATGTAAATTTTGTGGAAAAGCTCGTTATCGGGAAAGTAGTGGAAGAGTTCCGGTGCCATATAAGAGGATGTGGTATTTACCTTTGACGGAAAGATTAAAGAGGTTGTGTCAATCAAAACGTACAGCCGAACCAATGCGATGGCATGCAGAGCACTCCACAGATGGTGAAATTACACATCTTTCAGATGCAAAAGCTTGGAAGCATTTTCAAACAACGTATCCAGAATTTGCGTATGAGAGAATAAATGTATACCTTGGATTATGTACTGATGGTTTCAACCCATTCGGAAAACATGGAAGATAATATTCTCTTTGGCCGGTAATCGTGACACCTTACAACTTACCGCCAAATTTATGCATGCGACGAGAATTTTTGTACCTCTCCATTCTTGTTCCCGGACCAGAGCACCCAAAGCGATCACTTGATGTGTTTCTTCAGCCATTGATATATGAGTTGCAACAACTATGGGCATATGGTGCTGATACATACGATATTTCGTGTAAAGAAAACTTTCAGATGCGCGCCGTACTTATATGAACAATAAGTGATTTCCCAGCATATGGTATGTTATCTGGATGGACAACGCACGGAAGGCTATCATATCCATATTGTCAAGATAGCACATATGCTTTCCAACTAAAACACGGACGGAAAACGTGTTGGTTTGACTGTCACAGGAGATTTCTACCACCAGATCATCCATATCGTAAAAGTAAAACTTTGTTTACAAAAAACAAGAGAGTATTTGATAGTCTACCTTCAGAAATTAGTGGAGAAGATTTGTGGAAACAGTTAAGAGATTTCGGTGCACAAAGGACACCAGACGACGGTGGACATGTACATTATCCAGTCGATGCGGTTGGAGAACTACATAACTGGCATAAGAAGAGTATTTTTTGGGATTTGCCCTACTGGAAGGATCATCTTTTGCGGCATAATTTAGATGTGATGCATATTGAGAAGAACTTTTTCGACAATTTGATGAACACAATCCTTAATATCCCAGGTAAAACGAAAGATAATTTGAAGTCAAGATTGGATATAGTTGATATTTGTGCTCGTTCTGAACTTCACGTTGATGAGAACGGTAAGGCTCATGTTCCAATTTACCGATTGGATCACAAACAGTATTTCATTTTCAGACGGTTATGCATCTAATTTGCGAAACTGTGTAGACAAAAGTGAAGGAAAGTTTACTGGCTTAAAGAGTCATGATTGTCATGTAATGATGCAGCGTCTCCTTCCGTTTACCTTTTCAGGACTATTGCCACAAAATGTTTATGAAGCAATTGCAGGAATAAGTGCTTTCTTCCGTGATTTATGCACGAGATCACTCACTCCAGAAGCTATTCGTAATTTAAAGGATAATATACTTGTCATCATTTGCAACCTCGAGAAGATATTTCCTCCATCATTGGGACGGTTTGGCTTGAGTTGCAGAAACATTGGACTAAACCTGAGTCTGAGGATAAGTCCAACACCAACTCTGGTAACCGTCTCAGCGATCGTGGTGGGGAAAGTATTTACGTCCATAATTTGGGGGCCACCAGCATTTCTACTCGTGAATATCAGTTGGTAAGTTTATTATTATTACAATTTATTTTATTATATAGTTACCTGATTATATATTTTTTATAAATATATATTTTTTTAGGTTGAACAAAACGATGGTAATCCCATCGATCATTTGGTTCTGATGAAGGGAGTCTACACCAACAAGCATACAGAAGAAATTCAAGATGCTGTTATGAAGAATGTCATTGATCTCGTGGAAACCCAAGTAGAAGAAGTTCGGGCTTCTCAGCTTATCTCGGATGATGATTCTTCGGCTTCCAACAACTTGACTCGAGCTCGAATCAATGAAATGGTTATTAAGGTAATGTAATAATCAAAATACATTTTGTTATTTAATTTTTACTAATTTTAATCTATTTAAATAACTTTTCAGGTTGTTCCAAAAAAGAAAGGTCGTTTGGTTGGATTGGGTCTTCGAGTTGGCTCTTCTTCTTCACAACCACCAATCCCCAATCCCGTGATAATGGAGGAATTAAGAGAAAAGACTGATAGGATTGAAGCTTTGGAGACCCAGAATGCAACCATCCTTGCACAAATGGCGGAACAAAAGTCTACTTTGAAGCTCCAGAGTGAGCAAGTGGCGGAGACTCAGAGGCTGAACCGGGAATTGTTGGAGAAGATGAGAGAACTTTTCCCGGCTCGGTTTTAATTTCTGTTTTAAAACTTTTAAATAATGTTTTATGACTTATGTTTTATGCAATACTACTTTCTATTTTATATAATGCAATTTCCTATTTTCTATTATTTTCATTTTCAATTCTAAATTTTGAAAATAATTAATTAAATAATTAATTAAATAACAAATTAAATATAATTTTTAAAAAAAAAAAATTGAAATCCAATTTTCGACGGAAAGGAGGCGTCGGAAATTTCCGACAGAACATGTTTGTCAGAAGTTTCCGACGGACATATATCCCATATATCCGTCGGAAATTTCCGACAAACATGTTCCGTCAGAACTTTCCGACGCCGCACTGTTTGTCGGATATTTCCAACGGATACGTTTGTCGGAAATATCCGACGGAAACAGTCGTCGGAAATTTTCGACGGAACACTATTTTGTCGGAATTTTGTCCGTTGGAATCCGTCGGAAAGTCGTCGGAAATTCTGACGCGCTTCCGACGGCTTTCTTTTTTCCGACGAGATATTTCTGACGCCTCTTTTCGTCGGAAACAGTCTTTTCTGATGAAATTCTGACGAATTCGGCCGTCAGAATACGCGTGTTTTTTTGTAGTGATAAGCTTTGAACATACTGTTCAATCTCAAGTTGTAGAAGCATTTCAGAAAGAAATTAAAACAAGTCGTTCCGCAGAACATCGACGACTAAAATGCAGTGATCAAGTGATCCGTAAGACTTAAGAAATTCAAAGATGAATTTACGAAGACGAGAAAATGGGACCGGTGATCGGAGATGAGAGGTTGTACTGACGATCCGAGAAAAACTAGAGTTTCCTTTCCATAAACCTTAGAGCATGCGCAATAAAGAGAACTTCAATCTGTCTCTTATATATAATATTAAATTCTCTATTTATGTTTTATTTGTTTTGAATTAATTCAGTTATTGTAATGTTGACAGGTGTAGAATAATCTCTTACCATTATCTTTGCAGTACTTGTATAAACAATTGATTCTAATAAATTATCATTCTCTTTCTTCATATTTTAATTTTTTTAATTACTTTAATTGATAAGTACTCACTCAGATACTCTCCCTAATAGTGCTTTTACGAGAGAGATATAAGAGCAAGTGCAACGCTGGCTCTTAGCCCTTGAGTCTTAACAAAAAAACAATAAAAAAAGTATTGGGTCCCACACATGTTTAAGAGTTGTCTTCTCATCCTCTTTTGTAAGAGGTGACTCTTGAGGTATTTTTAGACTGTTTGCCGACCTCATCGACACGTGGCGGCCCGCGATTGGTTCCAAAAAAAAATTTTAATTAAACCAAAAAAAAATAAAAAAATCAAAAAGTTACCTAAAAACCCGTGTCAGCGTTGCACATGCTCTAAGGGCTTTTGCAATGGAAAGCTCTTGAGAGGGCTCTCAAGATTTCAAAATAGAAAAATAATGAAGAAAAAAAAAATTGAGCATATGTTCTTGTGTGAGAGAGACAAATAAGAGAAGCTCTACACATGTCATCATAGAAATAGATCTATCAATCTTGTGGAACACATGTCATTTTATAAATAATTTCTAACTCTTGGGCCCAATAGCACATATAAAAAACTTATTTTATAAAAAAAAATTTAAAATGAACTTTTATACATTTTTAAAAATGTACTGTTTAAAAAATTCTTTAAAAACTTTCTTTTGTATGTTATATAAATAACTAAAACTAAAATAAAATAATATTTAATAGTTTTTGTTACTTACATATCTTATTAATAATTATATACATAAAGTAAGAATAATCATATAGTCTTGACTTATAAACCATATTAGTTATATATATGTGGTGTGTCTAACTGTTTTAATTTATCAAAATTATTCTATTGACTATTCTTCATAATGTCTCTGAATTTTCCATTAACCAATTTTTTTAATTATTTATATCAAATTCTTTCATATTTAACATTAAATAATTCTTAATTGTTTTAAATCATTTTAGACAGTCAAATTATTTTGTGATCTCAGCAATTATTGTGTCTATATATCATTTTTAGAAAATATTATTTGTGTTATATATATATTAATTATTAAAAAAAAATATTATTGGGATGAATAAATATAAGTTAATATTAAATTAATGATATTTGGATACAAAATTACATAATATATAATAAGACTGTAGATAAATTAAGCTGCAGTATACTTTTTATTTTTACTATAGTTGTTGATAAAATCTAATAAAATATTACAAAAATCATATTTATATTTTTTAAAAAGTAATAAAATAATCAAAACAGCAAAAAAGTTTAAGTCTGTTTATTTAGAAATATATAACAAATAAAATTCATATTCAAAAGTTGAATAATAAAATATATTATAATGTATCAAAAATATATTAAATATTATAAGTATCAAATTTTAAAAATTATTTGTATATGTGAATTCGCGGATAACCACCTAATATAGATTTATTTGTTATTGGTTTTAGAATTTTTACTTCTATTCAAAATCATTTATTATTATTCACACCAAGCTTATAGCTAAGTAGCTAAACTATTTAATCAAAGCAATTCACCAGTTGTACCTATGAATATCTTAGAATGGGCAAGAACTAATAGAGACACGAGATGTCTCCATAAGGATCTTCGTCTTTGATTCAACAACACATGTATTTCTTTGTGTCTATCTATTTCTCCGATCATTAATTGTAACCACAACTTTGTCCCTGATTTCACCAAAAGATTTGTTGTCCCCTAATAATTTCTTGACCTATTATTTTGTGATCACATTGGTTTAGCTAATAGATCTACTAACCAACATGGGACCCTTATGCTAATAAAAACGGTGTAAAGAAGCATGAGTCTGGTATTTTTTGGCTTCTCTTGTATATATATATATACATAAGTTATCATTTTTTGTCGTAAGTATATATACTGTAACTAACTCTTGTCATATAAATATATAGCTTTCAATTTTCATACCCACATGATCATGTCTTCTCACCATAAGCTGTATAGTCCACAATTTGTTTTGTACATACAATTGATTATGCCAACTTGGGACCATCATTGATCAGATAGAGTAGAAACACAGTCATGTGTTGTGTCTGGTTAGGTTTCTCGGGAGCTTGTCATAAAGCCTGTCGAGAACTAATAGTTTCTCCTTCTATAAAATGAAACAAGGCAATGGTATTTTCCATCATTCATAACTTTCATTCAGAGAGCTCTACATCAGAACTTACAAATCCGTTCTCTTTCTTTCTTTTTCCTTCTTACTTTTTGGATTAAAATATTTTTCAGAAAATGATAATGAACACAAGGAAGCTAATCAAGATGGTCAAGAAATGGCAACAAAGAGCAGCCCTCCACAGGAAAAGGATCTCATTTCAGAGGTCGAGTTCTAGTGGTAGCAGGTCAACGTCAGTAGAGAAGGGTTGCTTTGTGGTTTATACAGCGGACAAAGCCCGCTTTGCTTTTCCAATAAGTTACCTGAGCAGCTCTGTTTTCCAAGAACTCTTGAAAATCTCTGAAGAAGAGTTCGGCCTCCCCACGGAAGGACCAATCACATTGCCATTCGATTCTGTTTTCTTGGAGTATCTTATCAAATTGGTCCAGCGGCGAATGGATGAAGATACAGAAAAGGCCTTGTTAATGTCAATCTCTAATGCTAGATGTTCTTCACAATGCTCTTTGCAACTACAAGATCAAAGTAGTAGTCAGCATTTGCTTGTATTTTAGAGTGTAGCAGTTTCTGTATTATATAGACACAGAAATACAAATTATTATCTTCGTCTCTTCTCATCACAATCAACTTCTATTGCAAACATGGAAAACTGAACAACTTCAATATCAATTGTGCTCGTGCTTTCATAAAGTTGACAAAAAAAAAGACAAAAATCTTCAAGATACTTCACTCAGAAATATCTAACCATGAAAACATCCGGTCTCAGAAATGGTGCAGCTGTTTATAGGAAAGAGGCGTTCCCCTATGATATGGTGCAAATCTTATCTATGAACTTATCTACATGGTCATCATTTTCTTCTTCAGTATGATATGTTTGTTTTTCACCAGATCATGTGCTGCACCAAAATATAGTTTAGTCCTTTTTCTATATTTCGGATTTTAGATTACTTTTTACTTTAGCGTACATAGAATCTACACAGAAGCATGAATTTGGTCTTTCTGGTTGCTCTAGCAATTCTTGTCTCCAAGTGAGAGATGCTCTTTACAATCCATGTGGCAACAATAACATAACGTTCAGCAATTTGTTTAAAAGAAAAAAACAAGAACATAACGTTCAGCAATTGTTTTTAGTATAGACTTTTGGTAAATATTTTTCAAAATGAACCTTAAGGGTTCTATGAAACTTTTTTACTCATTACCAAAATTCTTACAGGGCTACACCATTGGTTTTGAAGCTTAACTGTTAAAAGCCAAATAAATTCACCTGGCTTTTAAGGAATTTAATATTAAAGGACTCTAGAATTAACCATAACCACTGAAATTTTGCAGGTTTATGGTTTTAAATTCCCTTAGAACATCAAAGGGCCTACAGGTTCCACATCTTTCATTCACTTGCACGTCTTTGTATCTAAAATTTTAGTCACATGTTCATGTCTTTTCAGAAAATGTTTTAGTCCACAAGTTGATGAGCATACAAGATTGATTACTAACTTGGGACCCTTTATGATCACATATAACAAAGACAGAAACATGTGCTGTGTTTGGTTTGGTATCTCTAAGTTTATCTAAACTCTAACTTCTCTTTTTATATATATACAACAGTCTTATGGGATTCACATCAATATACATTGCATTCAAAGAGCTCTACAACACTAAGTTACAAATCTCTTGTGCTTTTTGATCTACAACATCATTTCCCTGAAAATAATGAACACAAAGAAGCTACTCAAGATGGCCAAGAAATGGCAACAAAGAGCAGCTCTCCACAGGAAAAGAATCTCATTCCAAAGATCAAGTACATCTACTAGCAGCTCAACAGCAGTAGAAAAGGGTTGTTTTGTGGTTTACACAGCGGATAAAGCACGCTTTGCTTTTCCGTTAAGTTACCTGAGCAACTCTGTTTTCCAAGAGCTCTTAAAGATCTCTGAAGAAGAATTCGGCCTCCCGACCAGTGGACCAATCACCTTGCCATGTGACTCGGTTTTCATGGAGTACATGATCAAACTGATCGAACTACGAATGGATGGAGATACAGAAAGAGCTCTGTTAATGTCAATCCCTAGCGCTAGATGTTCTTATCCATGCCCTTTACAACAACAAGAACAACTGTTTGTATTTTAGAGAATCAGTGTGTGGCAATTTTTGTATTTGTAAAGGTACAGTTATTTTAGATTAAACAGGTTTTTCAAATATACAACCCACGTCTCTACTAGATTGTTCCATCAAAATCAACTTTCGTTGTTTGACAAATGAACTCGTTTTTGGTTTACTCAAACTGTGCTTTGCATGAATCTCTCAGAAATTTTCAATACACGTCTTTCGATCTACATTTGTTATACCCTAAAAACTACTTATTCTACTACTTTCGTGACTATTTGATTTAGCTGATAGACCTACAAACTAACCTCCAACCGTTATGCTAGCAAACAAATCTGTAATGAAGCATGAATTTGATATCTTTTTTACTTGTATGCACAAGTTCCCAAAAAAAAAGTGTATGTAAAGGGCAGTCTCTTGCATATTTCATTAGTTAGGCATGGTAAATCAAGGGTTTGGGCTGCTCCATGTTCAGTATGACCATGTTTATTCTTGGAAATTTTGTATATAAATGGGTTGAAATCTCTTGAGTCTTTTTGTATCAACGTTTTTCCAAAACGTTGTCAAAGAATTGTATTTCTGAACAAATGTTGCAACTTGCAACTCAATAACAATAAAGCTTGACTGATCTCTCTTTCTTTCAATATAAAAACTGAAAAAGAATTTAAATTTACAATCTTAAAAACAAATAGGTAGAACAACAGAGAATTGTCACTAGACATTATAAAGATATATGAAGAGTAACCTGCAACTTATGAAGAGAGAAACCCTGAAACCTAACAATGTACATCAAATACCATTGAAAATTTCTCAAAACAAAATAATAATACGAAGAGTAAACTGCAATCTCAGTCGAAAGATGGTGATCTAGTGTTTAATAATCATGGAATTATCATTAAATATGGACGATTATCTTCATCATTGATTGCAGTAAACCATTTTTTTTAAAAAAAAGTAGTCTGAAAACTCAAAAAGCAGAAAAAAGTTAGAAAATGAGGTCAGATGGTAGTGCATGTCTATGAATCTACACTGTGGTTCAGATTTGCAGACGTATGGTTATAATAATCATCCTCATTCCTCATACTTCAAAACATACATAAACATAGAAAACAGATCTTTGCAATATAAAAATAAACACAATTCTATAATTGAAATAGGATCAGATGACATTGGCAAATCACTCAATTCTGCAGAAGACAAAAAACAAGAATAATGAAAAAAAATCTTTTTAGGAAAAAAAATTTGGAGAATCAGACGAAAATAGTCAATCACCATGTTGCAACCATCGTAATGAATGCAAATAAGACTGGGGCGACAATTCCTTATCATCACTTTCGTCAATAAAAATAAAGAATCACAGCATCGAACAACAAAGCAGAGCATATAGAAAAAAAATCAACACTAAAAAGTTTAGATTTTTAACATATAAAAGCTATCACAGGATCAGAAGACATGGCAAATCACTCACTCTGCCAAAAGCAGATCAGACTGGGTGTCACAAAACAATTCTATGCCTTCTCATCATATCATCAATAGACTCAAATCCTACGATCAAGAACACGAAACATACAAGATGAAACGAATCAGAAGAAAATAGTCAATCACCATGCTGCATCCATCGCAATGAATGCAAATTAAGACTGGGGCGACAATTCCTTATCATCACTTTCGCTAACAAATAATGGAACCAAAAACATCTAAGATTCCTAGACAGAACAGAGATTGCTGCAATGAAATTAGCGTTTTTCAAGTCGTAATTTGATTTTGGTGTGTGTAGGAGTTTCTAAAGGTTTTCGCTTTATATATAAGCAGACGACGAGATTATGTTTTTAGGGCTTCTCTATCCCGCTTCGCTTTTCGTGGGCCTATAGGCCTTCTAATCTACCGTCTTCAAAAAGCCTTTGTTATGGATTTAAGTAGGACTAATTTAATTAATATCCAAAAGTCAAAACACAAAAGGCCGGCCCATTATTCGAAAACATTGTGGAGATTCTAACTAAACCATAAGGATTCTTCTACGTTATTTCGGTTTAGCACGACTAGAATCTATAAGACCATAAGTAACCCTAAAAACCCCTATTGAATTCTTACGTTTTGTTTTTTTCTACATTTTTAACTTTAAAAAAAAAAAAAAAAAGTTAACTAATCTCGGACGTCATATTTAGTGAAACCCACAAACAGTATAAGAGTTGGATTCTTACATAAAAATTTTAAGAGATGGTTTTTAAAAAAAAAGTTGACCCCACCCCTTAAGAATCCACTTAAGATCCCCATTAATCTTGTTCTAAGCAACTTATAATAAACACGTTTAAATACATATTTTTGGAAGAAGACTCTGCAACCATTGGGTGTTTTTGTGATCAAGTTGGGATGTTTTGTATTTGACATTCGATTTCTATAGAAAAGGACAAAGAACGTCTTCTCTTTTATTGACCTCATTCTTCTGAAACGGTTCTTGATTTTTTGCTTCTTCTTAGTCCACTTGTCAAAAGTCTTAGGTTAATATATATTATTTAAGTACATGTGTGATGTATAATAGTTTGCGTAATCAATTTGAAGCCCAAGAAAAGGAGAAACATACATCGCTGCGAATTGTATTCCATGACGCAAAGCAAACGAACGGAGGAGGTCTTTCACCTTTACACTCGACATCCTTACGACAGTGACTCTTCTTTATACCACCAACCCTCTCTCTTTTATTTTTTTGCATCATCAAACCTCAAAATACAGTATATACTAGTACAAAAAAAAAAAAAAATCCATCAATTAGAATCGCATGACTAGCTCTTTCAATCTCTATTATAACTTGTGATGTCATATAGTCATCTGTACATACTAAACTCATTTTCAAAGATGATTTGAAGGAACACTTCATATATGCAAACCAACACTAAGAATGTATAGAATTTGATAGAGCTCGTTTTGGATATACATTAGTTGGACAAGTCTGTTTCCATTATAAGTATTTTCTTTCAAAAGTACCTCCATTTGCAAATCGCAATCTTTTATATTGTTTGAACACTTTTCATAGCTAATGTTAATAAAATCACGGATCTAAATCACACCTGATATGAAAGGCCATGCCTACTTGTACACCTTCTTACTTAGGAATGGGCAATTGGGGTCCCAACCGGATTTCGGTTTAGATTCATTTGGATTCGAATTTTTGGATTCATAAATTTCAGTCCTATTTCGATAATATAAAAGTTCATATCGGATTTAGTCAAGTTCAATTTGGGTTTGATTATAAACCCAAGATCCAGTTAAACCCAAAATAGTTTCAGTTTCTATTAATTAGATTATCGGTTTTAAAAATCTTAATTTATACTTGATTAAACTCAATATATTTCCCATTTTTCAATAAATTTATGTATTGGACTTCCTCAAACTATATTGTTGTCCTTAAAAATAATTTTGGGAGACTTATCTATCAACAATACAATTCGTTACTGAAAATTACATGAAAAAATTAGATAAATTATGATTCATGATAAACCAAAACTTTGTACGAACAAGAATCATACATAATGAAACGTAAATCAATTAAAGTTAACAGCTACAAATTCTACAAACATAAGAAACACTATTTGAAATTAAAAGACATTGGGTGTAAACTTCAAAAGCAAACTTAATCATAACTGAAATTCAATGTTGTCAAAACATAAATATTAATATTGACCAAATAAAAGATCTATAACATATTAAGTATTTGATTTAATTATTTATGTAATAGATAATTATTTTAGGTACTTAATAATATTTTAGTATATTTTGGATACATACTAGAGATTAAGATCAGATTTGGTATAAAAAATTTTTTTGGAATTTTGAATTTTCAAGTTTGTTCAAATATTTATTTGGGTTTAGGTTCGGTTTAGATAAAACATAGAAACTGAAATACCTTAAAATAAGATCCATTCGGTACCTATCTTAGGTTTGAATCAATTCAGATTTATTTTTATCGGCTCAGGTCCGGTTCAGATTTTTTTATTCAGTTTATTTGCTCAGCCATATTCTTACCTTAACAGTCTCTTATATATATATATATTATCTGAGAACTATTACAACATTTTAGTTATGACATATGTCATCACTAAAATGCTTCTCAAAATCACTAGACAAATATATTGATTTATCTAAACATATATTATGGTTCTTATTATTTATTAAGCTAATCATAAAATTAATTAATAGTGTATAATTTGTATTTTTATTCTTTTATTAAATAAAAGCTATGGAACTTCCTAATATGATGAAAATATATATATGTATGACGATTAATAAGTTTAATAATAAAGATGTGATAACAATTTGTGTATTCGTCACTTTTTGTTTAAATTTCATATCATTAAAATAAATTATATAATCACATTTACCATATAATAAAATCTTACTTTTTTGTATATGCCATATTTGAATTTTTAAAAATAATTATAAATTACTAAAATTATTAAAGTCTCACATCCAAAATTTTATGATCAATGATTTACAATTTTTATTATAACAAGATACAAATGATCATAAAATCATAAAAATAAAAAGTCTCAAATAATAGATTTCAAGATATATATATATATATACAGTATATATAACTATAAACCATATAAAATACATAAATATTTTATTTTCAAAATTTGCATTGAACAAAATTGAGAACTTAATATTTTAATTTCAAAATTTTCAGTGAATTTTCAGTGAATTTTCATAAACGATTATAAATTTTAAAACTATTAAAAGTTACACATTGAAAATTTTTGTCCACTGATACATCAAAATAAAGAAAAATATTTAAAATAAGGGAAGTCTCTATTCAATAGTACATCATTTTGAAAGAAAAATAAATAAATATGTGAATAGTATTACATCATATTTGATAGAACATTATTCACAAACTCATTTTGATGTTGAACTTTTTTATTTACATAATAATCTTTCCATTTTTGATAAAACTTTATTTTCTGCATAAACAAAATATTACACAAACTATTACTTTTATTTTTTTGTCTAAAATATATATACACACCTATTAAACTTCTTTAACTTATAACTTAATAGATAATAAATAATAAACAGTAACTATTTTAATAAAATTATATTATTGTTTCATATGTGGTTATATAATTTTATTAATGCAATAATAGTTTATTTTAATAATATTAAATTATAGTGAATATAATTTTAAATTTTATTAAATAAATAGTGTGTTTACAATATCTAAGAAGTTGAGAAATGAATATATTAATAATTAAGGGAAAAAGTGAAAAAGACCATTAAAGTAAATCATAAACTTATTTTGAGTTTGCATCATTTTGAATTCAAAATGATGCAAACCATTGGATATGTTTTACTTTAAAATGAATATAAATAAATAAATAAATATGACTAATTTGATTTATGTGATCATGTTAATTTAATTATATATAATATTTAATGATTTATTAATTATCAATATATATTTATTATTTTGTTATTTTATATTATCTAAAAATGTAAAATAAATAATAGTAAGAAAAAATACTTTACATGTACAATGTTTATTTAAACTAGCTGTTATAAATATATAACATTCAATGAAAGTCAAGTCAGATATGTACCATTCTAGCAGATTGAAAACTGAATCGGACAGTAATGTCCATATGTAAATGTCATATTAGAGACGATATTTACTTCTTACCTAAGACTTTAACCATTAGATTTTTTTTTTTTTAAGCTTAAATTTGAATTAGATTTTAAGTTCATGCTATAATAGTTTCTTTTGTCCCGTCATGTTCATTTTCAAATATTTAGTTATATATCTGGTTTTATATAACTTTATGTATGTCAGACTAAGTTTAATTTATATATTCGCATAATTGTTTTTTAACATATGATATACTAAAACTACAAGGATCCCGAGTCCGAGAGCTATATTCACATAATTGTTTATGTTCCATTTACATGATAATGAAGATATCTAAACGATCCATTCAAAGTTAGAGTGAGTACTTTCTTTAAAAAAAGGGATTGAATGGATTAATAATATATTCAATTTATGATAATATTGAATGAGTCTAAGAAAAAACTTTTATAGTTTTCTACTGTATATTGTACTTTTCAACACTGTTTTGGCTTTACGGTTTAAGATTTTCTGACCAAGTACTTGGTCAATAGTCTCTCGTCTTGCCTCCTTAACCCAAAAGATAACTATGAATTTGCTAAATATTCATCAACTGTTACTACAATAGTATACTTTTACAAAATTATATACAAACTGGGGAAATGGAAAGGAATATTCATAGTGACATTCTGGCATATGCTTCAAGATTATCCTGATGTTGCTTCGCAATATCTTATTTTTAACATTACCCAAGCCGTAAAGCAATAAGACTAAATTGTGAATCGGATGTTTACTTAAAATATAAAAGTAAGCCTATGATGTTAACCCAAGTGAGTCTACTATGACATTAACCCCTTAATTAATTTTATCTATTTATGTATTATATTATAGCTATAGCGTGAAGAAATGAAACTTCCAAAAAATAAAATAAAACAGAATAACTAGTGGGTCCAGTTATATGATGTAGTGTAGTATATAACTATATATTCTCTGAGTTTATTTATATTTAATTATCCTAACGCGGTCCTACTCGTTATTTCAAAGTCACTAATGTATTTAGATTCTTTGGTAACGGATATATTTATATTTTATTTCTGTTAACATGCTTAAAATACATTAAGTCCCATTTTAAATTCATTAACTAAACAATTGAATCAAGTGGTGATGGTTCAATAACTAAAGGGTTCTGAATGATTCAATAATTACGATTTCAATCATTTTTGTTATTCATAAGCATTTTCAGTAGAAAATACAAATTTCTATTAATAAGCATTTTACTATAAAAATAATATGTCTCTTAAATAGTCATTTTAGCTTTTGTTCCTAAAATAGTATTGAAAAGTCAAAATGTCCTAAATAAGTTTTACTAGAAAAACTAAATGACAATTTTATAATCTTTTATAATTTTGATCTTGATTTATTAATATACATAAATAAATAAATATTACAAAAAACTGAAAATAATAAAATCAAAATATATTTTGTGGATTTTCTTCTAAATTTTTTCTAATCATTTTTAATATAACATTTTGAAATAAATTTTCTTTAAAAAAGCTATGAAGAACTTTATGAAAGTAGTATCTTTCTAAATTTGTAAAAAATCAGAATCAAATAATGTCTTTTAAATGTATAAATAAACTTATTAAATATAGTTAACATGTATAATTAGGAAATTTTTCTTAAATGTGTATAATTCAATTTATATGCGTATTTAGAAAAAAATATTATTTAATATATAATCTTTCATAAATTTGGAAAGATACTTTTTAATATGTATAACAATTTTAAAAAAAAATAATTATTAAATTCATGAAAGTTTTATACATTATTTAAGAGTATATTATTATATATAGAATTTAAATTCAGTAAAATGTTTATAAATATATTTATGAAGATCTTCCTAAATACATATTTAAATATATATATATATATATATATATATATATATATATTTAGATATAAATTTATGAAAAAACTTCTAAATTTTATGAAGATATTTTATATATTTATCAATATTTTTCTAAATTTAGAAAGATATTATAATCCTTCAAGAAATTATTTTTAACTCAAATTCAAAAAAAAATCTAAATATTTTATAAGATTTTTTTTTTAACATAGTGAAAAATTATATTTTTAATAATTATTTATTTTATATATATAATGTGAATATAATTGTCATTTTACTTTCCAATGAAACTTATTCTAATCATTTTAACCATTTAAAATTATTTTGTGATAATTTTTTTTTAGTGCTATTCTTTAGTATTTATCTATGAAAGATCCAATTGTATATAGAAGACTTGTAGTTTCTTAAATTAATAAAATATTTCAGACGATATATTCGTGATGTATTTATAAATGGTTCCTCACATTCAGGATAAAAAACATATGCACATAATTAAACATCATAATTCAACTCCCACAAAAACAACTACATATGTTCGTGACATCAAATCAAGAATTAGCGAGTATGGTTCTTCATAATCCAAGTTCATTTTAATTTACGGATCCCCCAAGCATGGATAATTATAAATCTCCATTATTCTTTGGTGGAGGATGACATGACATCTCAATTGATTATGGGATAAGAAGTATGTTAAAATATTATAGGGATGCATTATCCAACATTATTTAAAACGTTCATTTTGGCACCTCTTTTAAAATCTTTCCAGCCCCCTAGGATATACTTTACCATATATATTACTAGAGGCATTATTTCCGCGTAAGTGCAGAATCGTGGATGAAGTTCTTGTTTCATTTTAATATTTATTAAGAATTATTGTAATTATAAAGTTTGCATTTTGGATTGATCATTTTCTTTCAAGTTTTTTTATTGCTATAGAGTTAGAGTTGTGATAATGAACTATTTAGGTATTCTTCTCTACTTATGAAGTACTAAACTATTTTAGTATTGTGATTGTTATAGTTCGTAGTTACTTAATGGATCACTGAGACTTATTGTTTGTTTGTCTTTTTAAATTGTTTCTTATATTGTTTAGAGGACATAAATTATATTAAATTTGTTGAGAGTATTTTTTAGTTCTAATATTTTTTTCCAGTTTAGTGTTGTAAGTTGTATGTATTAAGTAATAATGTTTATTACTCTTATTGTTTTGTTATTTTTATTTCTTTTAAACGTATCATTTTTACCGGATCTTAAAAATAAATACATGAAGATTTGTAGAAATAAATATAAAATGAGTGACAATTCTGAGTATTTAGGTTTTAATGGGTTTTAAACAAATTTGTGTATTTCTCACAAGAAGATAATAGTATTGGTATGTTGACACTGGGTATGTAAACTATTTTCATAAGAAAAGAAGAGTAGCACGTGGAGATATTATTGCCGCCTTTGTGTCTGTAAGGATTGTCTATTGTATCTTTTGGTGTACATGAGCTTGTTTCTTTTTTATTTGATGGATAATATGTAAACAAAAAATTAGTTGTATTTATCAGAGTTTGTAACTTACTCTGTTTTTGGTTTAGGTGATTTCACTGATCTTGGTTGCCGTTTTCGTTTTCTTTGTAATCATCTATGAAAGTAAGTTTAAAAATTGTTAAATAGTTGGCCGTGTAGTTTATATTTTTTAGCTGATTCGATGTATGTGTCATTGAGTTTTACTTGAGGTGATTGGTTTGGTATATTTGTTTTGAAGTTTATTTGTAAGATTTGAGAAAAAGAGAAAGGTGGTCGTTAATGATTCGTCTTTTTAGAATTTTAATTTTTGGTGTTTTGATTGTTTGAGTTGTTGTGGTTTCTTTTAAGCTGTAAAATAAAGGTTTGTATGAAATTAGTTTGATAAGTAACGGAGATCAATAGACGACCACAAATTTTGGGTATGAAAATACTTTTATCATTGGTGTTAGCACCATATAGACAGTAATATTAAGGGAATTGTGTTTTGATTGTTTCTTACGGGTAAATGAAGAGACAGACAACGATTCTAGTTATTTCTTTGGTGAGGTCAGAGTCCTGGACAGAACGGATTTGTCCAACCACATCTACGAATTTAAATATCAGTTATGTTATCGAAACATAATGAAAACCCAACTGCAATATGATAATATACTTGAGAGTTATAGGTTTGTGTTCGTAAGCACTTGAAGATTGTCGAACAGCCTAATCATAATTGGAGATTGATTTCAGTAGCACTCATGATAACTTCGTCAATAATAGTTGGTGGGATAAAACGAATGAGGAATGGATAATTAGTTATCTTGTACATGCTTGAGCACTTATAGCAACCTCAAAACAATCGACTTTCACACTGAAACTGGCTTTCAAAGATGGCATGTAATGATTAACACGTCCGGTGGGAATGAACTCATGAATCACGGAATCTGCAAATAATATTATTCAACAAAGAATCAAGAAATTAATTAAAAAATAATTATGGTAAATAAGTGTGATAGATCAAAGATTAACGTACATTTTCATCAAGAAAGAGAACCGTAATTCCCATAAACTCATTGTCTTTCTTTAATTTTCAGGGTATCCCAGAAGCAGAGGATGCGAATGACTATACTCTAACTATTACGACCAAGACGAAGAGACTTAAAGGTTGAGTGACAGACGCAGGTGATGCCGGTTTGAAAACTGAAGAAGCAGAGAGAGAGAAATTTTTTAGAATATGGTTAAAGCTAAGAGGAATCAATGAGTTTTGTGAAGATATAAATTGGGTTCATCAAAGATGAGAATTACATATATAAGGTTTACAGGAGGGGCTACAAATCAGGAACACTTATGATCAAGCGATTTAAGATGGGAGGATGAAGAGTTCACCGGTAAAAAAATTAGATTACGAACAGGCACACAGTGCAGCTTTGTAACTCAGACATGTTTGACACGATGTTGAAAAAAATCATATCTCATGTTAAACGATGACGAATTATAATATGTGAAAACTGTAACTGTTATAAACTTGAACTTTTTTTTCATATAATATGGTGAAGCCCATTTAAAAATAAAACTCATAATATACTTGCAGGCTCAACCCTTAGAAAAAGTGAAAGAAGCAAGAGCTTTCGGTCTTTATTAGTTTCGGCCATAAATGTACAAACTATCCTTTAGTTTAGTGGTATAAATGTTGGTGTTTGTATCTTGGTATCCCGAATTCAAATCATGAACTTGATAGTTTTCACATTTTTTTTAAGTGGGATCCACCTAATACTGAGGTAGCAACTCTAGGAATAAGAAAACTGTTCCATTATAATATAGATTTTCATATTTTATGTTTATAGTGTATCTTATTGTCATGTCTAGTATCGATGACTAAAATAAATTCATCTTACCACCAACTAACATCTAAGAGATGTTGCATTCTTGGTCAAATGCAAGTATATTTGGTGATTTCATTTTCAGATCGTAATCGGGTCAAATTAATTTGGTTTAGCTTTCTAATCGGGTCGTAATCAAGTTGTTTTAGGTTAAATTGGTTTAGTCGTTGGTTAAGTTTTAAAGTAAATAATACTAAACCAATTTAAACTATTATTTATCGGTTTTAGTTTGTTCTTTAGATTTTGTAAGGTTTCAGGTGTAGTTATTTCTGATTGGAAGGTAATAAGCTTAGATTTTAATTGTACAATTATGACGAGGTTGAAATAAAACTTCAAAAATATTTAATTAGTGCAAAAATAATTAAAAAAACTTCGTAACATCATCACAGTTTTTCCAAATTAGTCGTGTTTAAGATTATAGATAGATTGTATTCATAATTTTTATTATTTCATTGAGAAATACTTTAAAATAGTTCTAATAGGTTTTTGTTAACAAAAATAACATAAAAAAATAACTAAAATATTTTATTAAAAAAATAAATATATACTTATATTTTCTAGGGTTAATTAATTTAGACTTATGGTTTAGAGTTAAAGGATCAAATTTTGGAGTTAGAGTTTCAAATTTTAAAAAATTAAAATAAAATATTAAAATTTTCAAAATAAAAAATTATTTCAGTCATTTTTCATTAATGCTAGTTTTTTGACAAAAACTTAAAAATGTGTTATATGATATAATTATCCTATTTTATTTATCTTTTATATATGTATTTGAATATAAATAGATAGAAAATAGTCACTAAAACATATTATATACAGATTCTGCAAATATAACATATAGTTATACCTTACTAAATAAAATGTAACTATAACATATAGTTATACCTTACTAAATATACAACTGGATCATACTACAAGTCGTATGTATTTGATTAATGCAAGATTATACTTGATTTAAGTTAACAACAAATAAGTTTTATACAAATAAAATGTTAGAATAAATAAATTGACATAAAACAAGGTTTATAATTTAAAACTATCAAATAAGTATATATCACATAATTAATCAAAAAAATACATAAATTTTATTAAATATTTATAATAAACAGATTAAAATAATTTAAAAACAAAATTAAGTAATATATAATTTTCATATTTAATATAAATACAAATAATAAAATTATATGGTTTTCAAATACACTAAAATTAAAATGTTTAATCTTTACTTACAAGAAATGTTAAAATATACTTCCTCTATTTAATAATAAGTGCCACTTTAGCTGTTTTATTTTGTTTCAAACAAATATCATTCTACTCTCTCAATATAATGTTATACACTAAATCTGTTTTGAATAACTAATAGATTTTTATTTAAATAATTCTTATTTAATTAATTATATATTAAATATGAGTATATTAATTTATTATTTAATTTTTAATCTATGTAAAAAATGTTAAAATGACACTTATTAAAAACAAAAGATATTAGTTTTGTAAATTATATTTTGTTAAAAAGTATTTCCGCATTTTTACATAATTATAAACATATACCTTGTCAGTCCCAACCATTAATGGGTAGTAAATATAGGAGATAATGGAGTATTTGTTGAAAATGCATACGGAAGTTATGCGTGGTAAGGAAAATTTAAATTAATGATTTGATAAAATCCGAAGACATTAATGGATAATAACAGGCGATAATAAAAGATAAATAAATGAAAATACGGAAGTGTCAAAATCATAAGTTAAAAAATGTCAAAATCGGACGCAAAAATGTATTTAAATAGAGTTAAGAAAAACCTCCTAAAGCCCATCAATCATTCTCATCCTTTCTTGTCTTGTTCTGATATTTTTCCTCAATTATTCCTTCTTCTCTCTATTTTTTTTTTTTGGTTGGTGGTAGAGATTCATCTCTTTCGCTTCGTTTCGTGCTCTCTGTATCGTGATCATCCTCGCTGTTTGGTAACTGCACCTTTTAGAGAGGTAATTAATTAACTCTTTTTACCTCCTCACTTTCCAAAAATTTCCCCCCTTTTTTTCGCAACAAATTCTGATTTCTGGTTATCATGTTTTCTTCGCCAATTGAATGTTTTTTTTTCTGGGTTTTTGTCTAAACCCTTTCTTAGATTTTAAAGGGTTTCTTCTTCTCGTGGCTTTTTGATCTTCAAAAAGCTGAACTTTTCTGTATTGTTTGTGTCGGCGATATTGATCAATATTGTGTCTGAAAGGTTTTAGCTTTTGATGATCCAGATAAGGACAAGCAAACTGGGTTAGTTTAGTTTCACCAATCAACCTTGTTCTGAGTTTGTGTGAGTGTTTGTTCAACGATCTTCTTGGTTTTGATTTTCATTTCATAGATGTACTATTGGTCTTAGATTCAAGCTCTTAACCAATTAACAGTTTTGTTAGTCAATTAGTCAATTTTTAGACTTTCTTCAACACAAATAAAACAGATGACTTTCATGCCCTTTTGGATGTAAAGTTGAATATTTCTTCAAAGCTTTTTTAGTTTGATCAAATACTTTTGAGCTTTTGCAGAGTTTATTGCTTGGTTTAAACATTGATCAATGTTTTTTTTTGTTGGTTCGTGGTTTTGATTTCTTCATTAAATCAATCTTTCTTGCTTGCATGTTAATTTTTCAACACATGACTTGAGATTTCAAATGTATTATCCACTCTAGTACCTTGATTTTTAAAAGTATATCCGACCTGTGAAGGATGGATCTCATGCGTTTTCTTTAATTTGCAAAGCAGATAACTTTCTGAATGGATATTCCACAAGACGTAGCTGGAGCTTGGGGGATTCCTTCTGGAATGGGACGCCACCGTCATCTCCCCAATGATGCTACTCTCTTCTCCGCTTCTTTACCTGTTCTTCCCCATGGAAAACGTATTAAACCAAGTTTCTTAATCATCATGTATTCTCTTTGCTTACAAGTTTTGCTTCTTTGCAGTGCAATCAAGTGACAGCAGAGATGGTTTCCCATTCATAGATGATGCGGCTGCTTCTCGTCCCATCCACGAAAGTGTTGACGACATTGAGTCTCATTCCATTGGAAACATGCTCCCTGACGAAGACGATCTTTTGACAGGGATGATAGACGATCTTGACCTTACCGAGTTACCACCAGATGCTGATGATTACGATCTTTTCGGTAGCGGAGGAGGAATGGAGCTTGACGCTGACTTTCGAGACGGCTTGAGCATGAGTGGTCCTCCAAGATTATCCATTTCAAGTCTTGGTGGGAATGCAGTTCCTCAATTCAATGTTCAGAACGGCGCTGGAACAGTTGCTGGCGAGCATCCTTATGGTGAACATCCCTCGAGAACATTGTTTGTCCGGAATATTAACAGCAATGTAGAGGACTCTGAACTCAAGACTCTCTTTGAGGTAACTTCTACACTATTGGATTCGTTATAACAAAGCTTACTCTACAGACACTAATGGGTTATATGTGTTTGTGATATGTGGCAGCAATACGGTGACATTAGGACGCTCTATACTACTTGTAAGCATAGGGGATTTGTCATGATATCTTATTATGACATCCGTGCTGCTCGAATGGCTATGCGGTCTCTACAGAACAAGCCATTACGACGGAGGAAGTTGGATATTCACTTCTCAATTCCTAAGGTTTAACAGTGGTGATTTGTTAAAATTGTCTTCGTTTTGTGTTGCTGTTATCTAATGTGCATGTTCCCTGTGTAATCTGTAGGATAATCCATCTGAGAAGGATATGAATCAGGGGACACTAGTGGTTTTTAACCTGGATCCTTCAATAACTAACGATGACTTGCATGGAATATTTGGTGCTCATGGCGAGATCAAAGAGGTGATCAATATGTTTCTGTTTTTTTTCTTCATAACACAGTGTTGTGTATTTGATTCCGTTGAGGTCCTTTTGGAAGAAAAAGACATCCATGTTAACTGCTGTTTCTCTCCTGGAAAGCAGATAAGGGAAACTCCGCATAAGAGGCATCACAAGTTCGTCGAGTTTTATGACGTTCGAGCTGCTGAAGCAGCATTAAAGGCTTTAAATAGGTGTGAGATTGCTGGAAAACGTATTAAAGTTGAACCTAGTCGCCCTGGAGGAGCTCGTCGAAGGTTTGTATCTTTCTTTGATCATCCATATTCAGTAATGAACTCTATTGTGTTTCGTACATTTGACCTTACATTTGATCTTCTAGCTTGATGCTGCAACTTAACCAAGAACTTGAGAACGATGATTTGCATTACCTACCTCTGCTTGGCTCACCCATGGCGAACTCTCCTCCAAGTGAGTTTGTTTGTTATATGCTTCTCCTCAAATAAGGTTGTAATTTTGACATCCTTAAAATCTAACACTGTTTGTTGTGGTTGGCAGGTAACTGGCTGCAGATGAACAGTCCCGTTGAGGGTAGTCCGCTTCAGAGTGTAATGAGTAGGTCGCCCGTTTTTGGAGTAAGTCCTACAAGGAACAGCCATCTGTCTGGCTTGGCTTCTGCTCTAAACTCACAAGGACCAAGTTCCAAGCTTGCACCCATCGGAAGGAGTCAAATCGGTAGCAACGTCTTCCAACAGACCTCTCATTTGTTCCAAGAGCCAAAGCCGGATAACAAGTACAATGGGAACGTTTCTCCTTCTGGTCCTTTGATCTCAAATGGAGGTGGCATTGAGACGTTATCCGGGTCAGAGTTTCTCTGGGGAAGTCCTAACTCACGCTCTGAGCCTTCAAACTCTTCTGTTTGGTCAACATCATCCACTGGGATTCCATTCTCCTCAGCTCGTGTAGACCGGTCTGTTCCATTTCTGCATCAAACTCAAAACCGCAGCCATCATCATCTTCATCTCCACGTTGGGTCTGCACCATCGAATGTTCCTCTCGAAAAACACTTTGGATTCTTCCCGGAGTCTTCAAAGGACACTATGTTCATGAACTCGGTTGGTCTTCAAGGAACGAGTGGAATGGGTGGTGGTCTCAACGGTGGAAGTTTCCCGTCAAGAATGGCAAATCATGGGATTATGAACCCAGGAAGCATGGCCGAGAACGGTTTCTCAAGTTACAGAATGATGTCTTCACCGAGATTCAGCCCTATGTTCTTAAGCAGCGGTCTAAACCCTGGACGGTTCCCCACTGGTGTTGATGGTTTGTATGAGAATGGAAGGCCCCGTCGAGTCGAGAACAGTTCGAGCCAGGTTGAAAGCAGGAAGCAGTTTCAGCTTGATTTGGAGAAAATTATGAATGGAGAAGATTCTAGGACTACCTTGATGATTAAGAACATTCCAAACAAGTAAAGCTTTTACCGTCCTTCTTGTGAGATAACTTCTCAGAATATAACTTTGTTTTATGCTTTTGTTATCAACAGATACACCTCAAAGATGTTGCTAGCGGCGATTGATGAAAAGAACCAAGGCACTTACAACTTTCTCTACTTGCCCATTGATTTTAAGGTAAAATAAAAGATTTCATTAAGGAGTTCACTAACTTATAGAACGAGCTGTTAATAAATTTTTGGTTTTGCAGAACAAATGCAATGTTGGATATGCATTCATCAACATGCTTTCTCCAGATCTTATCATTCCATTTTACGAGGTCTCTTTCTCTCTCTGCTTTCCTTCCAAGATACTATTAAACTTTGTTAATAATAAAATAGCTCAGAAGATGAACATTGCTTATGTGCAGGCGTTTAACGGGAAGAAGTGGGAGAAGTTCAACAGTGAGAAGGTAGCTTCATTGGCGTACGCTAGGATACAAGGAAAAACTGCACTTATTGCCCATTTTCAGAACTCAAGCTTGATGAATGAAGACATGCGTTGCCGTCCAATTATCTTCGACACACCTAACAACAACTCAGACTCTACTGAACTGGTAAAGCCTCTGCTAAAGATCATTAATCGTTATTCTAAATTGATCGATAAGAAGTTAATACTCGCTTAATAGGTTGATACATTGAGAGGCTATCGTTTTCTGTGTGTTTTTAAGGTTATTGCTAAGGAAACTAAGAATGTGGATCTCCTTGACTCTGAGGTTAATGATGATGACGAAGATGGTAGAGAGAAGAGCTGACACTAGAGAGAAGAAGACCCGGTGTTATGATCATGGCAGTGTTTTCTCTTTTGTTTTCTTACAAGTACTAATATTTAACCGTACATAATGGGTGAAAGGCAGAGTTAACTGATGCAGGAAGGAGCCTGCAAAGTGTATTTTGCGATTTGCAGGTCTTAAATGCTGCAGCTGGAGTATCTATCTATCTACCTACTCTGTTTCTTCTTTTCTTTCATGCTTTTTTTTTGTGGTTCCATGGAGCATGTATATTTAAGAAAAAACCATGAATACTCGGAATTTTATGTGGGTATGATGTTGTAATCCTCTATGTGACTCTTGTTGCTTTTATTTATCAAAAGCTTTGGCAATTTGTACAGCAAGTAAACAAAGAGTACTCTCGAGTCTTTTGTACTTTAGTTTCACATTCTATAGTCTCGTAAAAATATTATCTCTGTATGTTTTTTCCTGTTAAAAATGTTATTTCTCATGTAGATGTAAAAAGAGATAAGATCTTATCAACATGGAAGCTTTTGTCATGTCCAAAATGTGTCGTGCGGTTCATGCCGACATGAAATTCATATTTAATTAGTTATTTAGTGCTGACGTGGAATCCTTCGTGGATGGATTGTATATTTCTAATTGATGCCAACGGTGGAGATTCAAGATTCTTTTGATGATTGTGAACGGCTTTCGTTTTCCCCAATCACGTGTAGCTTGCCCCCACTTTTAAAGCACGTGCGAGAAAAGCTATACCGTCCACGTGGCTACCAAGTATGTGGAAGTTCGGGTCCCACTTTTAAAGCAGTTGCGCGAAAATCAACACCGTCCACGTGGCGACCATGAATAGCACTCAATGATACGATTTAACGGAAAGATCACTCCGTCATCTTTCTTCCACCACCACCGTCTCTAAACAAATAACCATGGCGAGTCTCTGTATCTCATCGTCCCGGATCGTCTCTCTCCACCACCAGAAACCGTTTCTCTCTCTTAAACTCCTACCTCGTTCGTCAGGTCTCTCCGTTCTAACTCACCGTACGAGTGCTGTTTGCTTCAATCCGCTAAGGTAAATGAGCGATTCCAATTTCTCAAACAGTTGATTTGGGATCTCCTTTTGTGTGATTCTTCTCGTTCTGAATATTAGCAGAGTATCGTTAGATCGTCAGCGAATCGCTACTGTGTCTACGAAGGCTGAGAAGCAGCGAAAGAGAGGATCGAGTGTGGTCTGTTATGCTGCTCCGATGTCTGTTCATAATCTACAATGGATCTCAGCAATCTCTTGCGTGTATGTTCTCACGAAATGGATCATGTGCTTTCTTTTAGATTGTATCTGTTCATTCACGAAAAGGATTAGTGTGACTCGAGTGATAGTGGACATGATTCAAGAACTATTAGTTTGAATCTGTTCGTTTGATTGCCTTGTTGGTGTGAATTGGGATAGCTAACTCTGTCAACGTCATGATGTTTTCAATTGCTATAATGAGTGGTGTTTCTTTGGTAGTGCATTGATGGTTGCAAGGGGTACAGGTATCCACAAGTCCTTTGTTGTTCCGCTACTTGCTCTAACAGCACCATCAGGCATTATCTCCTGGGCAAAGTAAGCTCTCTCTTTTTAACTGGCTATATGATTAACTTTTCATTACTACAAAGCTTGTGGCCTTTGTTTGCTCGATCTTGAAGTTTATTAAACTTTTGCAGGGGTGAATATGGCGTCTGGACAGCATTCGTGGCACTTCTTGCTCGACTGTTCTTCGCTTTTCCAGGTCTTTTTTTCTTCTTCATCTTCAAGTGTTTTGTTTTGTTCAAATGTCTGTTACTGGTAGTTATATGGCAATTTGAGATCATGCGAACAATAACGTTGTTCTGTCTCCTCAGGTCTTATATTTGTAGACGTTTATCCCTGTCTTTATCTGCTTGTAATTGTTCTTTACTTTTAACAGGCGAACTTGAACTGCCATTCATTGCATTACTCTTGGCGATTGTGGCGCCATATCAAGTTATGAGCCTAAGGTTAGAGTTCTAGAGAATTTTATGTTTTTTGAGATCAGTGGTTTCTTTTCTTTGGTCGAGACTCATAGCGCCTCTATCCATGTGTGCAGAGGGAAGCAAGAAGGGGCTCTCATTTCTTTGGCAATATCTTGTTTTCTGGCTTTTCAGCATTTCTCACGAGCAGGCAGCTTGCAGAAAGCGTTTGATCAGGGTTCAGTTGTCGCCACTTTAGGCATCATTGGTGTCACAGTTGTATCCGTCCTTTTCTTGATATAACTACATTGCGTCACCAAAGAACTTTCTTCTGTAAATCACTGTAACGATTTGTGAAGAGAAGAAATAATGTGCTGTATTTATTTACTCAATGCTACTCAAGTTAACGTGCTTATGCTTATCCGCTGTGTAAGAGATGCTTTTGTTTAATCGCATATGATTCCACAATGAACTGGTTTGGGGTTGAAAATTTCCTCTCAGATAGAGAAACTGGAAAGCATTGTTAAGGATATTGTGATGCAAGCAACTGTTTTGAAAAGCTACAGGTATTGTGGAGCTTTTCTCTCCATCGCCGGTGTGCCTACCCGTTTTGGAATGCTTGCAGGTATATAACTACTTGATGCAATTTTCATTTTAAATGTTGTATTCTTTCCCTTATCATATGTGTTTTCTTAACCACCCCCTAAGTATTTTTATTCTCTAATACTGTAAAAGAGATACATTATATGCTTAATGTGTCTACAAGAATGTATATAACCTAATCCCTTTGATTTTTAGTGTCTCCTACTCAATAAATATACTTTCCATTATGAACTATAGCAAGAGAACACATGATGAGTGTAAGGTCTTGGATTAAAATCTTCTTGCTGATCACGGCTGCTTTCTTCAACTCCATACTATCGTGATGGTGTATATGTAAAAAACGAGCCTCGTAATTTGCAGATAACGATTGAAACCCTGAAACCCTTTGTCCGTTTAAAGATAACTTTGCCTGAGCAGTGGCACTAGTATGCCAACCGCTGTAAACATTGAGAGGAAGCTATGTGATACATGGGTTGCCGAACTCGGAAGCCCGGTTGGCTCTGCCACGCCGTAGGGTGGTCCCGAACCAGGTATGCCTGTAGTTGGAGTTGTTATTGGGGGTGGGAATGTAGAAGTAGAAGGTGGTGGATTAAAATCTGGTGGACTTGGTTGACTTGGTGGGCTTGTGCTGCATTTGGCAAATACAAGTCACTGTTATTTTCTCAATTTGTTTGACAGGTTAAGACGTTAATTTACCAGAAGAGAATCATACCTGACAGTTCCTGATGATGATGGGAAGCGACAGCTTCCTTTACCTGTAGCAGCGTAAAGGCAGATTTGAGTACCAAACTCGAATTTATATTTAGCGTATACAGGTGAAAACTCTAGTTGTTAATATGTTATTGAGCTCTTTCACACATTAAAATCATATGGTAATGGTGGGAATAGTATTCCTAGGTTCAAGAACTTAATCTAGACACTCAAAACAAGTTGTAGTCTTGTAGAGGTCTCAAATAGCTCAATACATGGAGGCAGCAAAGAAAGAAGCAGGGTATATGGATGTTAGTATTCAGGTAACTAATTATTTAGACTTTCATCTGGATCTTATAATAAATCTTATAGATTTGTAGATAAAAGGTTAAAAGTGTCTTTACTTGGATCTGCGCTGGTAAGTTGGGCAGCCCCTCCAAAATTGCAGCTGTCTGAACCAGGATGCTTCTGGTAATAACTATTGAAAGCAAAGGATGCATGATCACGCATAGTGTTTGGCTCGTAACAGCTTGCACCTTGTTGGATCTGGCCACAATCTGCACCTCCATACCCACAAGCGTAATCTAAAGCCACTTGTAACGATGTTGGCGAAGCAGTTGCTTTCGCTATACACCACTGGCCTCCGCCACCACCACCACCACCGCCTGCACCAGTGTCACCACCTCCTCCTCCACCAGGTGCAACACCACCGCCACCTGCACCAGTGTCACCACCACCAGGTGCACCACCACCACCACCAGCACCAGTGTCACCACCTCCACCTCCACCAGGTGCACCACCACCACCACCGACTGGTGGTGTAGTACCATCAAGTGGTGGGTAACCACCGGTTGGTGTGGTACCATCAAGTGGTGGATAGCCACCACCGGTTGGTGGTGTTGTACCATCTAGTGGTGGATAGCCACCGGTTGGTGGATTTGGGTTAGTGACTGGACCTGGGAATGTTGAGGAAGGCGGTGATGGTTGGGTTATGGTTGGTGTGGTGGTATCACCACCGGGAGATGTAGGATTAACTATTGGTATATCACCCTGTCCTCCCTGAGCTGTAACATCTAGAGCTGAAAGCAAACAAATCATCAGGTATAAAAAATCAGGTCCAGTTCGTTGCATTTGAGAATGTGCAAGGAAAAAAAACAGAGCAGCTTATACTCCTAATAATGTTGTAAACAGACAGCAGTGAGATTACGTGAAGTGATAAGAAGACATAGAAGCATGATCTGGAAGCAACGAGGAGCTATACGGTGAGGCATTTCTTTCTGTTCCTTGTTGTAGTTGAAGTTTTTGAAAGATAGATAAAGAGATAGACTTGTCAGGTAGTCTTTGGGATATGGGAGAGGAAAGATAGAATGGTTGCGAAGAAGTTCCCTCTCAGGTATAAAGATGAAGAGAAAAGGGAGAATCATAGAATCAAAGATTTCTTGGGATGGGAGAGAGAAGGGATGTGAAGACATGAATGAGAGAATATAAGAAAACTTGAGAAAGGAGAAACTAGGAAGCTAGAACCGTCAAGCAAGAGAAAACACCGTAAAGAGGAAAAGGTATTTACAGATCAACTTGAATACATGAAAAAAATATAAGAAGCTCCTTCTTTCTAGTGGGAAAATTCAAACTTCTTCCGTAATATTTCATCTCCTATAGTAAACAAAGATGAAAAATATGAGATGGGTATGTGGTGAAAAAGAGATTTGTGTCGTTATTCTCAAAAGATATCATAGGTTCTCACTATAAGTGAGTGTAAACAATGTTTTATCTATTTAATCAACGCTAATATTGGAGAATGTTGTCTTTTGAAGCTATGAGTGTCCTCTTTTAACTGTTGTTGTTGTTGTACTGAATCGACCAACAACAGAGAGAACATGTAAAGTTAAAAAATAACGAAAAGCTAAAGTGTTT
>MU106067.1:125540-187980 GCA_012274485.2 Sinapis alba | reverse complement strand
AAGCAAGTATATATATACTCTTAAAGAAATTGGCATCATATTAGTAAATAAACTGAAATGATCAAAAGCAGGATCAGAGAGTTCTGGAGTCGATGGGAATAACAATGCTCTTGATTACAAAACAAAGTTGCTGCATCTTGCTTGGCATCCAAACGAGAACTCAATTGCTTGTGCCGCTGGAAATAGCTTGTACATGTACTATGCTTAGCCACATTAATCAGCAAACAAAAAAGAAGCGCATTTTCTCTGCTCTAGACTCTGTTTTTCTTGGTTCCTTCTGGTGGGAATTGCTATATACATCATCATCATTGATCACATAAGCTATTTAATCATCATGTTGGACTTTTGCACCTGGAAACTACTTTACAGGCCAACCAAGAAAGAAAGAAACAAAGAAAATCCGATTGAAAGAAATCGTGATTTTAGTAAAAGCTAATCTCATATGACTTTTGGATTGGATATAGATTAGATTATTTTATAATCTTTTCTGGTCTTGTGTAATCATTGTTTTATTGATTCTTTTTGTTAAACTTGTTTCTCCTTTGTTGACTTATTAAAATAATACATTTTATTAATACTATTTTCCTATTTATTTATTTTGGCTTTTTCAATATCAACAAACAAAGCATGCAACCCCTCCATAAAGGGCGGCTCATGCAAGTATTTCAAAATGGACAATTTGGATATTAAAAAGAGAAATACTGTGAAATAGTTCTAAAAAGTTTTTGTCACAAAAATAGTTTTAAAGAAAAAAATAGTCAAAATATTTTATTAAAGAGGTAAATAAATATTTATACTTCTAAGATAAGTAATTAAAATTTAGAGGTTAGAATTTCAAATTTCAAAAACTAAAAATTAAAATTAAAATTTTGAAAACTAAAAAAAAAACTTTTTTGATCATTTTTTTCAATGCTATTTTTTGACAAAAATTTAAAAATAGATTATTAAAAATATTATTTGTAATATTTTTATAAAAAAACTAGACGTTAAATTTAAATAACGATTTCAAAACAAGCATTTTGGATAATGATTACAAAAAGTTGGATAACCATTATAGCATTTTCACTAATTTCTAAAATTGAAAACAAATAATTTGGTTATCCAATCTATTTTCACGTTAGGATTTTAAAGAGAAATATTCTAAAATAGTTTTAAAAATCAAATTGTCACAAAAATATGACTCAATGAAAAAAAAATATATATTTTATTTAAAAAGTAAATATACATTTATGTCTTTAGGATTAATTAATCTAAACTTAGGGTTTAGAGTTAAATGGTGGATTTTAGAGTTAAAATTTCAAATTTTAAAAAATAAAAATAATTTTTTCAAAATAAAAAAGACTATTTTGATTATTTTATTTTTTGAGAACTATATTGTAACAAAAAATTAAAAATGTGTTATTTGTGAGAATTGCTCTTAAAAAAATTATTGCAAATGATTAAGACAAAATTCAATGCGAGTATAGATCTTTTTGTTGAAATGTAGAAGTTCAAAGTGTTACGCACATTGTGTTAATAAATTGCTTGACCTAAGATGATTTTATAGCAAAAGAAAAAAATGAAAACATATTGAATCGATATTTATAAACATTTAAGCATTGAACCATGTGGTATAAGCAGTACTAGGCTGTAACAATAAATAACATGAGTTGGAGAAAGTCCCTATGAATCAGATACCAAATCTCATATAGTAAGTAGCATGAGGCATGCATTTGTCGACCGAGCGAGCCAGGAATCGTTAGCCGTAGAAGTGACGTCAGGATCGGGATACAAACGGTCATGGATGACGCCAGCTTAGCGTGTCGACAAAGATTTTGTCAAAACTGGTTTCAACACTTGTGCGGCTCTGGTTCAGGTTCAGTGTATCACGATAAAAAAAGTAAGGGTGCTGATTCGATGTTCCAAGATAGGGTTTCAAGTGTAATGATGCCTGTTTTTTTTTTTCTTTTTTAGTTTCATGATCCAACTCCAAGTAAAATAAATTTTTGCTTTTGCTTGTTAAGCACGTAGTCTTTACTTTTGTCAGTTAATTCTGAAGCCATCGTGGGTCAAGAACATCATATCGTCTGTGTTTTTTTTTTTTAACTTCTAGAGCATCAATATCGTCTGAGTTTGTGTGTCCTCGTTGACCACAAATTTAAATTGTTCCTTTTTACTGCTAATTTGAAAATTAAGTAAATAAAAATAAATATGGTTTGATAAAGGAGAAAACATGATTTTTCCATTTTAGTGGAAATTTTGATTTTTGTTTTATTTTGGTAAAAACTCAATTTTACAGTTTTGATGGAAAAATATTATTTACATTTTAGCGGTAAATATAATTTTGAAATTTTAAAAAATATAATTTTACAATTTTAACACGAAATAATAGTCTTACAATTTTGATGGAAAAAATATATTACATTTGTTTTGATTTTCTTTATTTCTTATGTAATGATCCCAAACTTCTAATCTTGTAGAGAGAATACGATTCACTTTGTTCGGTTGAGATGTTTCTCCACTAGTTGGTGGATTTTCCCTTGTCGCTACTATTTGGTGTTTGAATATCTCCTTAATCATCTTTGTTATGGATTTTTCAGTCAAGGTGTTGAGTCCTATATGCAAAACGAAATAAACCAAACACACAAAATCAGTTCTAGTTCTAAACTTTGTTACAACAAGAGTCAAAGAAAAAGAAACAATACCTGCAATTAGATTCTAGAATGCTTGGATAAAGCATGAGATGGAGAGGCTAAGTGATTTATAGTGGCCGGTTTGAATTTTTTTATAATGACAATCAACAATCCATAAAGCTTTTTTCGTAACTAGGATTCACCGCGATAACGAAACTAGGATTTTGGAACTGGATTGGAACGCCAAGTGGCTTTAGATTCGGGGGTTCCACTATAGCCGAACACGAGGGATTCGTCGCGGTAATGAATGTATGTATACACGAGGTAGGTTACAAATACTCAGTTTAATTGCTTACTTTGTTTGGATATCGGTTTATAACCGATTCGAACCATAGTTTGGACCTTAAAATCTAATCGATTTTTTAATGGATATGTTACCGATCTGAAACCGAGAGTTTGGTTTGGTTTAGAGTGTGGGTTTTGAGTTTAGTATAAAACGTCTATGCCTAGTTTTAACAGAAAACATGATTTGCGCGTTTGACGTAATTTTCGATTTTGATCAGCACAAAACAATGTCAACTAAAAAAATCATCACAAACTCTTTAATATGAGCTTGCGAAGTTGGTACTTCATATGAATATAATCTAGCAAACGACAAAAAAAATAAGTGTTGAATTCCCATTCTGTGATTCCATTCAAATAATTCTCTCTCTCTATCTCTCACAAACACACTATAAACCCACCAAATATCTCCACTCTTTATCTCTCTTATTCATAACCACCAAAAAGATTCCATCTTTCTCTTTTTAAAAAGCTCTGAAAGCCATTAGATTTCTCAACACTTTTCTTCTATTTTTCAAGCATTTTTATCCAAAGGAACCAAACAACAAAAAAAGATGCAGGATCTGACGTCAGCTGCAGCGTATTACCACCACCAATCGATGCTTCTGATGACGGCGAAGCAGCAGCAGCAGCAGCCGGAGTTACCGGAGCAAGAACAGCTCAAGTGCCCTCGCTGCGACTCACCCAACACCAAATTCTGTTACTACAACAACTACAACCTGTCTCAGCCACGTCACTATTGCAAAAACTGTCGTCGTTACTGGACCAAAGGTGGCTCCCTCCGTAACATCCCCGTCGGCGGCGGATCTCGTAAGAACACTAAACGTTCCTCCTCTTCTTCTTCTTCTTCTTCTTCTTCTCCGTCGAGCAACAATCTCAACGATAGAACCGTCGCTGTTTCCGACCAGAAACCTAGCTCGGAGGAGGAGTCCCGACCGAAACTAGTGGAAGAAGAGAGAAGAATGACGGGTCAAGAAATGGATCCGACCCGGATGTTGTACGGGTTACCGGTTGGAGATCCGAGATTCAGTTCGCTGTTGGGTTCGGATGTCGGGATGGGAGGGATTAGTTACGAAACCGGGTCGAATTGGTATCCGGGTATACATTTGGGTTTGGGTCCGGGTACGGGTACGGGTATTCGGAGGAATGATGAGGCGCGTGAAGAATAATAGAGTGGAAAAGAAGTCAATGAAAGAATGTCAAGGCTAATTTAGTAAATTCGATATAGAGGTCTCTGTTTCTTCTAGCGATCAAATATAATAACAAAATGATGTCGGTCCATTCCTCCATTTAGTGATATAATCTTTTATTTCACTTTTTAGTCAGTATTATTTTAAAAAATCTTCACAATTGGCTATAGTGAGTGTTATGTATGATAAGTTGATAACTATTTAATGAAATTATAGAAGGAGACTGAAAATTCAATATTATGCGTTTACGAATCTCTCTTTTTTTTTTTTCTTGTCATTGCTTTATCTAACTTCTGCTACAACTACATTTTTTATAATAATAGAAATTGAGATTTGGCATTTTTCTTATATTTTCCTTGAAAAAGTCACAGCGTTTACATTTATCATTATAAATGGTATGATCACAAATCTATCTATAGTCATGATTACTCAGATTTATGTGAGAAAAGAACATATTGAAAGAAAAATCAATGTTGAAAAATGAAAGTGGTCCAAGTCTTTAACACTAAGGAGCTCAGAACAGATATAGTAGTCTGTAGTCCACCACTTCTTAGGCTGTAAATAAAATGATTTGAAATGTTGACACCAATGAGTTGTTGTTATCAAATCATCTTTGTAAAATCTATCATCTTATTGACTCTTTTGTCTTCTTTGATGGGCTATTCTATTTGTATTCCTCATGACTGGTTTGAATTTAAGGACCATATTCTTTCTATATTGGAAGTTTTATTCTTTTCAAGTTTTGGGTATTTTAGTTTATAAAAATTATTTATCATATTAAAACAATATCTAGTTTGGTGTGGTTCAATTTTGAGTTTATTTGGTTTTATACCAAATAATCCTAGCTATATTTATGTATTTAATATTTACAAAATTTAAGTTACATGATTAGAAATCAAATTTGTTAAAACATAAAGATATTCTTAGTACTTTATTTGTTAACAATAATATTTTATTTTTTTTACTTAACTATTAAAGTAATTAGTAAAAGTAAAAGTTAATAATTATGATAATTTTTATAAATAAAAATAAGAAAAAGTTAGTAATATCATAATATTTTAAAATAACGATAATAAGCACCAATATCTGTTAATAAAAAGAATTGTGAAACTCAAAAAACAGAATCAAGAATTGTTGTGTTGCCGTAGCAAACCAGTGTTGAAGATAGTCTCCATCCCAAGATCTCTATTTCTCTTTGTAATTTTACACTGCAATTAAATTTGAAATGGAAATACTTACTGCCTCACAGCTTCAACAAGGGTTTCTCTAAGTTACAAACTAGTGGCATTCTCTCATAACTGCTTCTTATAAATGAACCGACTGTGAAGGTAAAACAAAGACAAATGCAACTCTCGAGGTACTCGTGAGCAGATTAAAGCTTTGAAAACTGAGGATATGAAGACTGAATGCTCTGCTCAATGTAAGGTCAGTCTCTGGCATCCTGATCTCTATCCATAAAAAGCTTTAAAAATCATTATGTAACACTCCCCTAGCTTCAGGCCCTTGCATCAGACTTCTCCGCCAAGTAGTGCTCAAGCATGTCTTCTTCATCATCTGTATTTCAAATAAAGCAATATGATCCTCTGATAAACATTGCTTCAAAGTGGAAACCAAACCAAACAGAAAAGACCATTTTTACCTTCAAAGTCTTCATCTTCAAAGTCAATGTCTTCATCATCTTCCTCCTCAGATTCTTGATCAGCAGCGACCACTATTCCTCTCTGAAAATGAGATGGTTAACAACAACATGTATCTGTTTAAAGAAAAAGTAGTTGCAACAAAGATACTGAGAAATACATACCGCTTTGCCACTCTCAAACCACTGTCTTCCTGTAAGCTTCTTCTCCTTAGGTGCCGTAAGAGCAGACTCCGGCATCAGCCTTGGGAAGTTTTATTTAATAACAATGCTTATTCATTAGTGTATAGGATCAAGGGAGCAAGAATATGCAGGAAAATTTACTAACTTGGCTCGCTCAAGTGCAAGCTCTGCCTCATATCTCTCTCTCCATGCCACAAATGTGTCCAGTGTAACAGGTTCTCCATGAGGAATAATCACCTGTATCAAGGTGTATTTAGACAGGAAGAGAGAGCATAGCTCATGAGCAGACAACAGTACCTCATCCTCTTTGGCAGCTTCTTCCTCGGCATAGTCATCTCCATCATCTTGCCCATAGTGTTCAGACAACCAGTCCTTTGCTGATGAGACCAATGTATAGATCATTGCCATACCAAGATTTTCTGCTGCCTGTGACAACGGCATCATGAAGTTCTTACTTCTAAAGACAACTAAACTGAATTTTTTTTGAAGTCATTGACCAACAGTTTTCTACTACAGGCAAAGAAGATGATAACAAGAGCTACAAAGTTGTACCTCTTGTTCAAGCTTCTCTTTCAAGACGGTTAGATCACTAATATGGATTCCTCGAATACTGGAAGAACACTCAACCCACTAGAGTGTCATCACCATATGTCTTTTTATTCGCTAGATAAACAAAAATGGTGTAACCTAGAACTACCTTTTAACATCCAAAAGTGGAACCTCATCCGGATAATTTTCTGTGTGCGAGAAAACCAAACCCAGCTGAACTGAAAAGACAAAACTTGAGAGTTCTAAAAATGAGAAAGCATATCAGAGGTAATAAGGGAGTAAGTAACCTGGTGGGATTATTGATGATTCCTCTAGATCATCATCCTATTGAGACAAAAAAAGAACAAGTATAGAATCAAAGATCTGAAAAAGAAAACATTTAAAGTTAAGACATAGAAACATTTGCTACCTGAGGAGTGACTGTAATCTGAAAGCATGTGTTTGAAGTATTAAGCCCACTTTCACTAGAATGAATCTCTGTCAAGTAGTACAGAAGAAGAAGACTTGTTCAATGCTCTCTCATCACCTCAACTAAAATCTCAACAAGGAAAGTAAAACAAAAAAACACCTTTGAAGTCATCAGCAAGTATAGATTCAAGAGCTTCAATCTCCATCTCCTGTTCCTGCTTGTACTCTACATCAGATCAATAGGAACCCTCAATTGCTCTCCCACAGATACATATATAACTCTCCAAATTTGATGTTAGACAGAGAAAGATTGAAACTCAGGGATTTGATCCAACTTACCCGTCATCATGACCAAAAATTGTCGTGAAAGGATTGAGATTTTGTCTGAAGGCTAAAGGAAACAACTTTACTTAACGACCCGAAAACGCTCGCTCACTCGCTCACTCGCTCACTCACTCGCTCGCTCACTCGCTCACACGACCACAGTGAGTCGCCCCGATGTTAACGAGTGATCGGCCTAAAGGTGATAACTTTAGGTCCCAAAAAACGGTGTCGTTTCCTTCTAGAGTTCTCTTACACTCGAAGTAACTCTCTCTCTCAAACTTTTTTCTTTCCTTTAAAGGAGATAGATACTTTTCTAATCGGATCCTCTCTACTGAGACGTCTTGACTTGAGAGTTGAGACCCTCTTCTCCGGAGAAAAAGAACTTTTCTTTTCAATCCAAAGACAACCGCTGTTCTAGTTCTGTCCGTTGGAGCAGCTGTTTGAATCCGTTATAACAAGGTGAGAGTCGTTGTCTTGTTTTTATTAGATCAGTCCTTATCTAATGGTGTCTGAAAGACAAATCCTTTTCTTTTTCTTTTTTGTTTCTTATGGTCTTCTTGTTTTCTCGGAAGGGTATCTTGAACTTGTAAGAAATGGACAACATCAGTGGATTGCCTGATGAACTGTTAGGGAGGATACTATCGTTACTTCCAACAAAGGTTGCTGTATCCACCAGCATCCTCTCTAAGCGGTGGAAGTTTCTTTGGATGTGGTTGCCTAAACTTGACTTCATTGATAGAGATGATTCTCTGCTTGTACTTAAGGATTTCATCAACAAGAATCTGCCATTACATAAAGCTCCGGTCATACAAAGCTTGCGTCTTTCGTTATACGAGTCAAGAGAGGAAAATATTAAACCTGAAGATATCAGAATGTGGGTTGAGGTTGCAGTATCTCGCCATCTACGTAAGCTGGACGTTTCTTATTCTTCGGATAAGAAAGAAAACATGGTTCCAATCAGCTTGTTTAGTTGCAAAACGCTTGTGATCTTGAAACTCAGATTCTTGACTCTCATGGATGTTCCCACTACGGCTTGTCTTCCCTCTTTGAAAACTTTGCTACTTGAGCTTGTGATATACAAAGATGAAGAGCCCTTTCAAGCGCTTCTTTCGATATGTCCTGTCCTTGAAGATCTAGAGGTGTGGTTCAGTGAGGATGAAAGCATCCAAGAGTTCACTATTAACGTCCCGTCTCTGCGGAAGTTGTTCTTGCGTATCTCTGCTAATTGTTCCTCATTGGTGCGGTATGAGATAGATACTCCTTGTTTGGAATATCTCAAACTTGCGGATTGGAATGATAGTCCTTGTTTGGTTAAGAATATGCCTAAGCTGAAGAAAGCACATGTCGATATTGTATCCTTTGCTTCCAAGAATATTATTGGATCAGTCACATCTGTCAAGCATCTTACTGTATGCTCAGAGGTAATCACTTGGTTTTGGTGTTTATCAATTTCAAGTCTTCAATCATGTTTATAATGAATATTTGTGGGGGCAGGATGTGTATGGTGATGGTATTGTTTTCAACCAGCTTGAACATCTGGAGCTATGTATTTGCAGAGATGATTCTTCGAATCTCCTTGCCCAGTTTCTCAAAGATTGTCCTAACTTGAGAGAGTTAGGCATCTCTCAGTTAGATGTAAGTTTTTTTTAATCTGATGAGTAAACAATATCGTTTTAAAATATAATTCTCTTCTTCTGCTTGGTGGTTTTCTTAGTTACATGCAGATTTAAAGACCAATGAGATGGGTTTCTGGAACCAACCGAGTTCTGTTCCTGAATGCTTGTTGTCGAGTCTACAGATTGTGAACTGGTCAGGGTACTTTGGGAGACCACAAGATAGAGATATTGCGGTTTATATCTTGAAAAACGCTCGTCATTTAAGGACAGCAACGTTCTGGGCTGATACAAATGAACATGATGTTTCAAACCTTGAGATGATCAAGGAGTTGACACTTTCTTCCCGAGCTTCAAGCACATGCGAACTCGTGTTTATTGAGATGCCTTGAGACTTGAACCATTACATGTCTTTTTATTAGGGAAAGGAATCCTATTCACATATGTATTGTGCATTTATCTAATATGTGATAAAGATGAGTCTTAGATAAGTCCTAAACAGAGTCCTAATCTCGTTTGGAGATAGACTTCGAGTCTTGTATATAAACAGAGCTTATTGCTCACGTAATAATCAAGTCACAGTTTTACATTTGTTCTCATCTTTACATGGTATCAGAGCAACAAAAGTCCTGAAACCTAAATTTTTTCTTCCTTTGATTTCGATAGTTTCGAAAATCTTAGCCAATCAAGTCGATGGCTCATGTTGGTGATTCCGATGCTAGTAAAAGCATTGCTGCTCAGGTTGAGCAAGTTAATAAAAACTCGACAACACCATACTCGTTGTTTGCCTCTGACAATCCCGGAGCACTCATTACATCGGTGATGTTCACCGGTGATAATTACAACGAATGGTCTACAGAGTTAATCAATGCATTAAGAGCCAAAAGAAAGCTAGGTTTCATTGATGGAACAATACCTAAACCTCCCATCACCGATCCTAACTTTGAAATTTGGTCATCCGTAAACTCCATGATTGTTGGCTGGATACGTTCTTCCATTGAGGCACGAGTTCGATCAACGGTCACGTTCATATCTGATTCCCATAAGTTATGGGATAACTTGAAAAAGAGGTTCTCGGTTGGGAACAAAGTTCAAATCCACTTCCTCAAGGAACAACTTGCAAGATGTCGACAAGAAGGTCAATCTGTTATGGATTACTACGGACGTTTAGCTAAGCTTTGGGAAGAATTGGATATGTACAAACCTCTTCCTGCATGCAGCTGCAGTGCAGCCGCGGAGTATGAAAAGGAACGTGATGAAGAGAAGGTTCATCAATTTGTTATGGGCCTTGATGAAGCGCGATTTGGTGGTGTATGCCAAGGGATCATTGCAAGCGATTTATCTGTTGATCTTGGAGAAGCATATGCCAAAGTCATCCGTGAGGAACAACGTCTGAATTCCTCAAAAGAACGAGAGTCTCAACAAGGAGCAGTAGGGTTTCTTGCAAAGAAAGACTCTGATGAAGTTATCAACTCGAGTTCTTCAAAACGAGTTCATTGTACACACTGCGGTAGAAAAGGTCATGAGAAAGCGAATTGCTGGCAGCTTGTTGGCTTTCCCGATTGGTGGGAAGACAGATCCGCAAACAGAGACAATAGGTCTACTCGTGGTCGTGGTCGTGGGGGTTCTATGTCGGATCAAAATAGAAACAATAATGCTCGTGCACATGCTACTACCTCTAATGCATCATCATTCCAGGGTCTCACTGATGAGCAGTGGAAAACTCTTACTCAGTTACTCAATGAAAAGTCCAAAGCGCCTGATCGGTTGAATGGTAAGAAACGATTTGGTGATCTTATTCTTGATACGGGCGCTTCACATCACATGACTGGAGAACTTACGTTTCTCGAAGACATAACATCTATTCCGCCATGCCCAGTCGGTTTTGCAGATGGCAATAGGACATTCGCCACTCACTTGGGAACTCTTAAAATTTCGAATAACATCATTCTGTCGAATGTGTTGTTTGTTCCCAATCTCAACTGCTCTTTAATATCTGTTTCAAAGCTGCTCAAACAGACGAATTGTTTTGCACTCCTAACAGATACTTTGTGTATTTTACAGGATCGTTTCACGAGGACCCTGATTGGAGCAGGTGAAGAGAGGGGTGGGGTTTATTTCTTCAAGGATGTTATGGCTGCAAGAGTTCATGTTGCTGGTTCAGTTGTTAGATCAGTTGATCAGTTTCAGTGGCATCGGAGGCTAGGGCATCCATCTTTTTCTGTGTTATCTTCTTTACCATTGTCATTAGTTTCAAATAAATCTGCTTCTCAAAGTCCATGTGACACTTGTTTTCGAGCTAAGCAGACTAGAGAGTTTTTTTATGAAAGTTTGAATAAAACCACAGCATGTTTTCAACTTATTCATTGTGACGTATGGGGTCCATATCGCACAAGATCGTCATCTGGAGCAAATTATTTTTTGACAATAGTTGATGACTTCTCTCGTACAGTTTGGACGTATTTGCTGTTAGAAAAATCGGAAGTTCGATCAGTTCTCCAAAACTTCTGTAAGATGGCCGAAAAGCAGTTCAGCAAAGAGGTTAAAACAGTCAGAAGCGACAATGGTACAGAATTCATGTGTCTTGCCAAATTCTTTAGAGAAAACGGAATAGCTCATCAAACATCTTGTGTTGCAACTCCTCAACAAAATGGTCGTGTTGAAAGAAAGCACCGTCATATCCTCAATGTTGCAAGGGCCCTGTTATTTGAAGCAAATTTGCCGACTAAATTCTGGGGAGAAGCTATAATGGCTGCCGCACACCTTATAAACCGTACACCTTCAGTTGTTCTTCACAAACAGTCACCGTTTGAAGTGCTTTATGAGAAGAAGCCATGTTATGATCATCTGAAAGTATTTGGGAGCTTATGCTATGTGCACTATCGCTCAAGAAACAAAGATAAATTTACTTCAAGGAGTCGTCGGTGCATCTTTGTTGGCTATCCGCTCGGTCAAAAAGGGTGGAAGGTTTATGATTTAGACAATAAAGAATTCATTATTTCTCGAGATGTCATATTTTATGAGTCAGAGTTTCCGTTCAAGACAAGTACTCAGAGTTCAGAACGGCCGTGTACAACGCCTCCTGTTTTGAGTTCAGCTACTGATGATGACTGGACTATACAAGAAGCACCCCTCTTCGCTGACAGGGGGAGTTGCGATGTTTCAGAAAATGTTGCACCAGTCAATACAGAGAATGACATACCAGCTCAAGTTGAGTCTCATGAACCTGAAGAAAGTACTTTACCAGCTCAAGTTCAGTCGAGTGTGCCTGAAAACTCTTCTGAAAATACAGAGCTTGTATCAGATATTAGTCCTCCCAATGTCGTTACTGAAGAGTTAGGACGTGGACATCGTCATAAAGCTGCTCCTACTAAGTTTCAAGACTATGTATCACATAATGTTCAACGTCTTGATTGTCCTGCTGAAGAACCCCCCCTCGCTCTCATCTGTTCTTCATCATCCTCCTCTGAAACAATCCAAGGTAAAATATCTTATCCCCTAAACCACTATGTTTCTAACCTTAAGTTTTCAGAGTCACATCGAGTATTTCTCGCGGCAATTACGACGGGAACAGAACCAAAACGTTACTCTGAAGCTGTTAAACACAAAGTCTGGTGTGACTCTATGAAAGATGAGATCGTGGCTCAAGAAAACAGTGGTACTTGGGATATTGCAACGCTTCCGCCTGGCAAGAAAGCTATTGGTTGTCAATGGATTTATCGCACTAAATATAATGCCGATGGAACTATTCTTCGTCATAAGTCACGTTTAGTTGCGTGTGGTAATAATCAAAAGGAAGGTGATGACTTTGAAGAAACCTTCGCTCCCGTGGTCAAGATGAGCACAGTTCGGTTTCTTCTTCGTCTAGCTGCTGCAAAAGATTGGGAAGTGCATCAGATGGACGTCCATAACGCGTTCCTTCATGGTGATCTCAAGGAGGAAGTTTATATGCGCCTTCCTCCAGGTTTCAAGCATTCTGATCCAACAAAAGTTTGTCGACTCAAGAAATCTATCTATGGCCTGCGTCAAGCGCCAAGATGTTGGTTTGCTAAGTTGTCAACAGCACTACTTCAGTTTGGGTTTATTCAGTCTTATTATGACTACTCTCTCTTCTCTTATACAAAAGGTGATAAGGAAGTACGAGTACTTATTTATGTAGACGATTTGGTGCTTGCAAGTAACAGCATCGACCTCTTAACAAAGTTCAAAGACTACTTGGGACAGTGCTTTCGTATGAAAGATTTGGGCAAACTCAAATATTTTTTGGGCATAGAAATAGCTCGTGCAGCTGAAGGTATCGTCTTGTCTCAACGGAAATATACGTTGGATTTAATTTCGGATGTTGGCCTCAATAATGCTCGACCTGTTTCGACACCGGTTGAGCAAAATCATACACTTTCGGCTGATAAGAGTCCACTACTTTCTGATCCAAAGAAGTATAGACGACTGGTCGGAAGATTAGTGTATCTAGCTAATACACGACCTGAGCTTTGCTATGCAATTCACTTACTTTCGCAGTTCATGCAAAAGCCCCGAGAAGAGCATTGGCATGCTGCTCTTCGTGTAGTTCGCTTCCTTAAAGGCTGTCCAGGTCAAGGAATCCTATTAAAATCGTCTGCTGACCTCCAGATTTCAGTGTACGTCGATGCTGACTGGAGCTCATGTCCGACCTCACGACGTTCTTTAAGTGCGTATGTTGTGTTTCTTGGTGGGTCACCAATTGTATGGAAAACAAAGAAACAAGATACTGTTTCTCTTTCCTCTGCAGAGGCTGAATACAGAGCCATGGGGTCTGCTACAAAGGAGATAAAATGGGTCATTAATCTCGCTAAAGATCTCGGAGTTCCGGTCACACAACCAGTTCATTTCTTCTGCGATAACAAAGCTGCTATGCACATTGCTGCTAATCCGGTGTTTCATGAGCGGACAAAGCATCTTGAACGAGACTGTCACAATGTCAGAGATGCAGTACTAGCTGGTCTCATCTCAACCAAGTATGTCCGGACGAAAGATCAAATAGCTGACATCCTTACGAAGGCACTGGGTCGTCCACAGTTTGAGACATTGTCATCCAAGTTGGGTGTCAAAGATCTTCACTCTCCAACTTGAGGGGGAGTATTAGGGAAAGGAATCCTATTCACATATGTATTGTGCATTTATCTAATATGTGATAAAGATGAGTCTTAGATAAGTCCTAAACAGAGTCCTAATCTCGTTTGGAGATAGACTTCGAGTCTTGTATATAAACAGAGCTTATTGCTCACGTAATAATCAAGTCACAGTTTTACATTTGTTCTCATCTTTACACTTTTCAATTTGTGTAATAGAATTATACTTTCATCTGTTGTCGTGTGTGTAAGAGTATTGCTGCTGATGTTGACAGTAGATTTGTGTTTCATCTGTTCTAGTGTGTGTCCAACAGTGATCGGGGACTGTTCCTAATATTATGTATTGATCTTTTAACTTATGCATTCAATCAGCGTCTAGGACAAAAGTTTTTGCTATTCTTCAGGACTTGGACATTGGCTGTCGTTTAACTACCCCAAACATCCAATGGGGCCAGTCCTTGTGAGTAACTTCGTGGCCGAGAGGGACATTAAAAAGTAGGCTTGAGCATTGTAATCGAAGCTGTTAGGCAAGGGCATTCAGGTTCAGGTCGGCTATTTCAAATAAGTTGGATATGGAATATAGGTATTGGTCGGGTAATTCATCCATATAGGTATTGGTCGGGTAATTTTGAATCTCGGATTGGATTCGGTGGTACTTGTCGGATTTGGATATTTTTGGGTATATCTGAATGAACCATAAAGTTTGGTTCAAATTCGGATGGACTTCATATATTCCAAATGTAAAAAAAAATCGATTTCATTCTGCAAATATCGCACTTCAACCACTTTGATTTCATATATCGCTATATCGGGTTCCATGGAAATACAAGTGTTACTATTCATTCTCTTTGAATTTTATAGAACGTAAATAGTATTTCGGGTTCAAACAGATTTTGAGACAAATCACTCTCATTCCTATCCAAACAGATTATGCCTACTTCAACCACTCCTACCCAAACATATATAAAATTGGAATCAGACCTGCAAAACTGAACCTGTAAATCAAAATTTGATCTGAATCCAAACAGGACTATGCCTATTAATGTTAGATTGACTGGCTTTTAAGGCTGAAGTCTGAAGAGTACTACAAAACAATGTCGTTTAGCTCTTTTGTTTTATATAGGTTTGAGTGTTTGGGTACTCTGTCGAACTCGGTTCAATTGATAGGGATTTGGATTTTTGGTGGATTTTGAGTTTTGGTATTATGTTCATAAATGTCTAAAAATGTTATTTAAAAACAATTTTTTTAAATGTTAAAAGACATTTTTTTAAAAAATATTCAAAATATATAAATTATTCAAAAATCTAATTAAAAAACTAGTTAAACTAATTAAATTATTTAAAAGTCTAATTAAAAACTAGTTGAACTAACTAAAAAAATATTCAAAATATATAAATTATTTAAAAGTCTATAATTTGGTCCCGGTTAAGGTGAGAGCTTCCGGTTCGGGTGAACGCACACGCGAACTCGTGTTTATTGAGATGCCTTGAGACTTGAACCATTACATGTCTTTTCAATTTGGGTAATAGAATTATACTTTCATCTGTTGTCGTGTGTGTAAGACTATTGCTGCTGATGTTGACAGAGGATTTGTGTTTCATCTGTTCTAGTGTGTGTCCAACAGTGATCAGAGACTGTTCCGAATATTATGTATTTCTTGATCTTATAACTTATGCATTCAATCAATGTCTAGGACAAAAGTTTTTGCTATTCTTCAGGACTTGGACATTGGCTGTCGTTTAACTACCCCAAACATCCAATGGGGTCAGTCCTTGTGAGTAACTTCGTGGCCGAGAGGGACATTAAAAAGTAGGCTTGAGCATTGTAATCAAAGCTGTTAGGCAAGGGCATTCGGGTTCAGGTCAGCTATTTCAAATAAGTTGGATATGGAATATAGGTATTGGTCGGGCAATTCTGACTCTTGGATTGGATTTGGTGGTACTTGTCGGATTTGCATATTTTTGGGTATATCCGAATGAACTATAAAGTTTGGTTCAAATTCGGATCGACTTCATATGTTCCAAATGTAAAAAAATAAAATCGATTTCATTCTCTTGGAGCAGATATCGCTACTTCAACCACATTGATTTTATATATCGCTATGTCGGGTTCCATGGAAATACGAGTGACACTACTCATTCTCTTTGAATTTTATAGAACGTAAATAGTATTTCGGGTTCAGACAGATTTCAGACAATCACTCTCATTCTTATCCAAATAGATTATGCCTACTTCAACCACTCCTACCCAAACATATATAAAATTGGAATCAGGCCTGCAAAACTGAATCTGTAAATCAAAATTTGATCTGAATCCAAACAGGACTATGCCTATTAATGTTAGATTGACTGACTTGTAAGGCTGAAGAGTACTATAAAACAATGTCGTTTAGTTCTTTTGTTCTGTATAGGTTTGAGTGTTTGGTGCTCCGCCGAATTCAGTTCGATTGATACAGATTTGGATTTTCGGTGGATTTGGATTTCCGGTATTATGTTCATAAACGTCTAAAAATATTATTTAAAAATAACTTTTAAAAAATATTCAAATATATAAATTATTCAAAAATTTAATTAAAAACTAGTTAAACTAATTAAATTATTAAAAAGTCTAATTAAAAAACTAATTAAACTAATTAAAAATATTCAAAATATATAAATTATTGGGCAATTCTCTTAAATAGCCCTTTTTTTTTTGAAATTTTAAAAGTCTATAATTTGGTCCCGGTTAAGGTGAGAGCTTCCGGTTCGGGTGAACGCTCATGCCTAGTTCTGCACTTGAATGATCGATTTTTCTTACTTTTGTACAAACCTGGAAAGAAAGAAAAAGAAAGTCCTTTCCTTCTCTTCTCCTGAGACCATCTTCTTCATTTCCTTCTCTGAATCGCCGGAGCAAAAACCCTTTGTTGCAATTCAAAGAAAGAGTGGCTCTTTTGCTATTGGTTGATAGATAGAAATCAGACACGAGAGAAGAACTGATCGATCTGAACCTCTCTATACAAGAATGTCGAGATTCAGAGACAGGACAGAGGATTTCAAGGACTCTGTTCGGAAAGCTGCTGTTTCTAATGGCTACAACGAGGTGCGAGAGTCCCTTCCCCATCTCGAATCTATTTCTTCAGAGGGTTTTGGATTGTTGTTGTTTTCTAGATCATACTCTGTTGACATTCTCAGGTTTTGCATTGTGTGGCAGTCTAAGGTGGCATCGACAATGGCTTCTTTTATCATACACAAGCCAAAGGAGAGATCTCCTTTCACTAGAGCTGCTTTCAAAACGGTAAACTTTAGTTGATTCAGCATCACAAGTTTGCTTTTTTTACAAATGTTTTGTGTGATGTTGGTTTAGCTTGAAAGCATCAAGGAGTTGAATCAGTTTATGCTGAAGCATCGTAAGGATTACGTTGATATGCATCGGACTACTGAACATGAAAAGGATAGCATTGAACAAGAAGTAAGTAAGTCACCTAAGCTAGGCTTGAGACCATATTATATGATGTTTGGATGAAGTTTTTGCACCTTGAGACTTATCATATGGAACTATGGATACTTAAGAAAGGTAGTAACTCACCATTGAGAAAACTCAGGAAGATGAATACCTTATATAGCTATGGAGTTACTATAATGTGTGACACTTGGATCTTACATTCATTTATCTCTTTGTGTTGGTTGGATTGAGAACTTTGTCTACTTGTTATGTGTTGCGTAGTATCATAGCTTACATAATCTAAGCTAGGCTTGAGACCATATTGTATTATTTTCTATTAAGTTGTTGCGCTTGAGACTTAACATATAGAACTATGGCTCTCTTAGAAAACTCAGGAAGATGAATGTCTATGAGTATCTTAGATAGCGAGGGAGCTTGTGCACTGGGTAACTCGGATCTTACGTTCTTATATCTCCTTGTGTTGATTGGACCGAGAACTTTGTCTACTTATAATGTGTTGTGTAGTATCAATGTATCATTGAGACTCTTTTTTTGCAGATTACTGCTTTTATTAAAGCTTGCAAAGAACAGATCGATATTCTCAAAAATAGCATTAGGAATGAAGAATCAAACTCCAAAGGATGGCTTGGCCTTTCAGCGGATAACTCCAATGCTGATACTATAGCACATAAACATGGAGTGGTATGAATATGCACCTATGTAGTAAAAGCCAACTTTGTTTTTTTTTTCCGTTCAAAGTCTTCTAAATGTGTAGACGTAATGATAGTTTTGTGTGTGCAGGTTTTGATTCTGAGCGAGAAGCTTCATTCAGTCACTGCACAGTTTGATCAACTTAGAGCTACTCGTTTCCAAGATATTATTAACCGAGCTATGCCGAGAAGAAAACCTAAGAGGGTCGCAAAGGAAGCTAGTCCAGTTGATGCAACTCTGGCCAATCCGGAGGCCATAGAACCAGATGAAATTCAATCCCAGCCTCGTAGAGTACAACAACAACTTCTAGACGATGAAACACAAGCCCTTCAGGTAACAAGACAAGTTTAGACAACTATATATGTTTTTTCTTAAACTTGCATGTGTTTCGTACTTATGCTAAGTCTGGAGTTTTTTTTTTGGTAATTTGTGTAGGTAGAGCTAAGTAATCTTTTAGATGGTGCTAGGCAGACGGAGACTAAGATGGTGGAGATGTCTGCATTGAACCACTTGATGGCAACTCATGTTCTGCAACAAGCACAACAAATAGAAGTTTTATATGACCAGGTTAGGTCTTATCAACTCTTTTCAGGTGTGCTACGTTGCTAAAACCCCATTTGTATGTGTGAATGCCATTCATACATCTTATGACTGACTTCACAGTTGTTCAATCAGTTCCATGATGTGGTTGTTCTCTCTTTGTGTGTACATTGTGGCCTGTTTCTCACACAGCTTGACGCTAAAATGCAGGCGGTGGAGGCAACGAAGAACGTGGAGCTTGGAAACAAAGAGCTTTCTCAAGCAATCAAACGTAACAGCAGCAGCAGAACCTTTCTCTTGTTGTTTTTCTTCGTCCTTACTTTCTCTGTCTTGTTCTTGGATTGGTACAGTTAAAGAGACAACCTCACAGTTTGTGTAGATTTTGATTGTTGAAAACGCATAAATAATGAAACTTGGGAAGGGGTTTTGTTCAAAGTCACCGTCATTATTACCAAAGTTGACACCTTTGAGCATAGAATTTCACAGTTTGTTTGACTCGTGGCCAGAGGAGTGACGTAATGAGAGATAGATAGATAACCTAAAGGAGTAAGGAGAGGACAAAGTTCCGCAAAACGGTGTCGTTCACTTGTGTAGTTAGAGTCCTCTCCACCTTGAATGTGCTTCTTTGACCACCTCTTCTCTCTTTCTCTCTCTCCATCTAGAAGAAGCCGTTTCTCTCTCTTCTCTTACTCTGAACCTTCTCCAAACCGCCGGAGCAAGAACCTGAAAGGGAAATGCGTGCTACTGATTGATAAAGAGAGAGAAACCTAACTCTACATAGAGAAGAAAGAAACGCCGCAGAGATCTCTGCTTTCTTCGGTATAGGTTCACTTCCTTCCCAGATCTCTTTCCGAGAAAAACTCTTTCTTTAGCCATTGTTTCTCAAGTTGTGCGATTGTGGTTGCATGTTGGTGGGTCTTTAAGGTGTTCTCCACTGGCTTTTCTTGGCTGCAGGGCTCAAGGGAGGGTCATGCTTTTGTCTAACGAAAGAGAGTAACTTCACTGAGGTTTTCAAGTTTCTAAAGTTTTGATTTTTTTTAAGTTCAGTTCGAAAGTTTGTGAGCCACTTCGTCTCTGGGTTGTGTTCTTTCTGGGTGTGTTGTGTAATGGAGGGTAATGATGACCTAAACTTGAAGGCCATTAATGCATCAGTAGGAAGATTGGTCTGGGTTCGCCTCCGTAACGCGTCATGGTGGCCAGGACAGACTCTGCTTCATGACCAAGTTCCTGAGAACTCTTTGGTTACTCCAAAAGTTGGCACTCCTATAAAGCTTCTAGGTCGTGAAGATGTTAACGTGTGAGTCTACTCTTTCTCTCGTTTACACTATCTCACTCTCTTGCTCTTGGTATATAGAATCATTGTGTTTTGTGGTTAAAAGTGTACTTACTTTTGTTATGAACTATGACTCCAGGGAATGGTATATCCTTGAGAAGTCCAAGAGCGTGAAGGCCTTTCGTTGTGGAGAGTATGATGATCACATTGACAAGGCAAAGGCGGCAGCAGCAGCGAGGGCTACTAAGAAGAAGGCTGCCAAGTGTACTCGCCGAGAAAATGCCATCAACATTGCTCTCGAGATTGAGAATGCACATCTTGCCAATCTGTGTAGCTCATCCCGAGAGGCTGAAGATGGATTGGATTCAGCGCCAGAGCTGTTGCAGTCCAGTATCTCTTTCCAAGAAACGAATAACGTGGGAGCTTTGCTGCCAAAGAGAAGAAGAACACCAAACGACTCGGAAGATGATGGGACTGAAGGAATCAAGCGAATGAGAGGGCTTGAAGATATTGGAAAAGAACATGTAGGTGCTATTGTCCTGTATAGGCAAGAAGTGGGTTTGGTCTGTGATGTAAACCTCGGCGATTCAGTGTCCAATGGAGACAAGGCATGCTCCCCGTTGTCACTGAAAAGAAAAAGGTCACAAGTCATAAATGCTAATGAGTGCTCTAAAAGGAAAAACCGACGCAGGCAACTGACTAAGGTGTTAGAGAGCACAGCTATGGTCTGTGTCCCTGTTACCTCTGACCAACTTGTCACCTCTGGAATGGAGCCTGTAGAATCTATGAAAAGTGTATCTGTTGTTATCAACAATAGTTCAGACAGCACAGGGGTTTCATGCGAGAATGCTTCTGAGAATGTTGTTGGAGCCTCCCATTACAACAAGGCAAAAGACAGTGACATTTCCAGCTTATCAGTTTCTGCGGAGGATGATTCTTCTGACCAACTATATGATGTTCCACTAACCGGAAAGGATAAACATTCTGCAGGTATAACTGGTTAAACCTCGTTTAAGTGTATGTACTGAGGGAAACTAAGTTGCTTGTGCATTTATTATCTGCTATTATTGTGTGTTTCTCAACCTTCTTAGGATCCAAAGGCATGATCTCTTAGACCTGACTGGTTGTTTTGAATGGCTAAATCATTTGCCTCTTTTTAGATTTGTGAACAATGTAATTGATGCTGACCTCCTCCATTGTCATTTTAGGTCTTCCGGCAGCTTGCACAATATCCTCATCAAGGAAAGCTCTTGTTTCTGGTTTGATAAGGCACTGTGGTCGTGGTAGCCATGATGTGGTTGTTAATGGATCTGCTTGTACAAATCCACCAGATGCACAACTTGTCATCTATGATCTGAACAGGATTGAGAAGAGCACTTCTGAGTGGCAACTTAAAGGAAAGAGGAACTCGAGGCAGATGAGTAAGAAACAAGAAGCGAGAAGATTTGTGTACAGCGAAGAAGCTAATAATAACAACAGTCCTTTGCCTCTTCCTGCGCTGTTCGCAGTGAAGATTGAGGTAAAAGCCAGCTCTAACAAACCCCGTGTTCCTCTGGTTTCTCGTATGAGTGAGTTGAATGGGAAAGCTATTGTCGGGCATCCTGTAAGTGTTGAAGCCTTGGAAGAAGACTACTGCAACGGTATGGTGATGTCTCAAGCTGTTGTGAAGGCGAAGTCACTGTCCAAAAAGAAGAGGAAATCACAGGGTGCTTTTGGAAAGTCATCGAAGTCAAAGAAGAAATCGTCTTCCGCATTGATAAAGACAAGGCGGCTCTCTACTCTAACGAGCCAGAAGCTGACGGGAAGAAGCAAGATTCAGACAACAGGAAAGGCAAAGGAAACAGTTGTAGCTTGTATACCGTTGAAAGTAGTCTTCAGTAGGATAAACCAAGTGTTGAAAGGCTCAGCAAGACAAACGCAACACCGAGCATTGCCATCTGCAGGCAAACCATGAGAGAGATAGAGAGAGAGAGACACTTTTGGCTACATTTTAGGCTGCTTTAGGAGAAGCCATCACTGATTGGTTTTGCTGTTTTTAGGTACAAAGACTTTGAGACTTTTTGAGTCATGGAGAGAGAGAGAGAGAGAGAGAGAGAGAGAGACAAAACATGAGTAGAGACAGAAAGTAAAGAGAATTTGCAAGTGAGCAGATGTATATATAGCAGTAGTTAGTCGTTGAGGTGTAAAACTTGAAGGGTTTAGGTTAGAGAGATGAGATTGCTGCTTAGAGAAAGCTGCTTGTTTCATTTTAACTCATTGTTTGTTTTTAAACTCTCACGTTCTTGTTTTGTGTTGTCATTTGAGTCTCAGTTCCTTCATACATTTTGGGTTTAAACTCTTTAAGAGAGAACAAAAAGATTAAAGCTTTTGTTCTTAAAAGATTCCCTTCAAACGTTTGTACTTTAGAGATCAACAATGGAAAAGTTAACTCAACTCCATGTGTGTGTCTTTTGTTGCCTCTTTTGTTTCCATTAGTACATTTGATTTTTATAAAGTTAAGCTAGTGGATATCACCTTCGACATCGTGTCATCGATATCAACCAACTGAATATTCTGCAATATTCAATTTAAATTAGAGAAAATATCTGGAAAACTGGAAAAGAAAAGGCTAATAGAATACATTGAACACGTTCTACATGTGTATGTTTTAGCTGTTTGTATCAACAACAACAACAACAAATGGACCGGCCAACAAATTCAATAAGAACCATTCAATTTTTATTCTTCCTTTTCACGTGTCACAAATTACTTAAAATGAAGAGTTCTGAAGAAAATGAAATGATTTTCCAGTCAAGAAAAAAAATGATTTGAAAATCAGTACATGAAAGTGAAATGCACTCTGTCAGACGCAAACTTTTAACTTTTTTTTTTGTCAACTTTAAACACTTCAGATCAGTGGCTAAGACAGCATGTTCGTACGGGGTAATGTGACCCAACATTAGTTTAGTTATTAGACTACGTATAATGGCTGTATGAATTCAATATCCTAATTTACAATCTACATCATGTTTTCTTTCTTTCATCTATTAATTTGACACCTACACAATTTTTTCTCTACAATAGTTTTGCCTAAAAAAGTTCAACACCCTACTTTACTACTTCTAGTTCATATTCTTAATTCTATAATTTAATAGCTTCATAATAATAATTTTTTTAATTGTAATTAAACTAAATAGTTAAACATGACACACTTATAATGATTTTCATTTTATTTATATTTTTCACTATTTTAAAAAAATAATAAGAAATTAATATTACTAAAACAAATATAAAAAATAATAATGAAAATGAGTTTTATTATACATCCAAACGAAATGAAACTGGTCTCTAAACATAGACCATTCAAGTATTCGATTCCTGTGAATTTCTAATAAATAATTAAGTTTAATTTATCGAGTGAAAATTTTTTTTGGATAATTAATAATAATAAAACATGTGGACCCATTTTATTTTCTTTCAAGTATTCGATGATTCATGTGAATTCATATGTGTTTTTCTAATTCAACACCTTTCTATATTGCTTTAAAAAAGTGAATAAATTATTCAACATGTCCATTATTGAAGGTCTTATTAAATGTTTTATGTTGTCTATAACCCAAAATCATGCATTATTGGCCTAATTTATTTTAACTATAAAATAATAAATACATAAAATATTTAAATATATTAGTGAAATTTATTAATACAAATTAAAAATAAATAAAAATCAAGATGTGAAAACCTAACTATTTATATTAATTATTTAAATTTTTATTTTCTTTATCCTCTTATATGCCTAAAAATATTAATTACATTCATAAAAATCAAATTAAGTTAAAAAGCTTAGGTAATTTTTTTTTGAAACTTTTATTTATAGTCATGTAGTTTATTTATTTATTTCATTTTCAGTAATATTGAAATATCTGTTGCAAAGTACAATAAAAATTTGTTTAAAATCGGTACAACAAATTACCAAAGATAAATATCTGATAAACTACACATTTAAATTGTTACGAATAATTGAAGATATTCATACATCTTTTTCGCCTCCTGATTGTTGTTTTTCTAGATAAGGAGTCATAGGCGTCCAACCTCTTCTTCACTGCTGCCATGACTGCCACATACTCTAAAACTCAATTAAAACCGAGGGCTATAGATCTCCATCGTAAATGCAAATCTCTCTGGCCTAGTTGAAGATGAGATAAAAAAATTGGACTGCTTTGGTAAATAGAAAAATTGTATTTGCAACAAAAATAAGAAAATGATTCATTCTCTCGAATTAGGTCAAGTGACATCTCTTCAACACTGAATAAGAAAACATCCAAAATGTGTCATTACATAGAGTTAAATTATAGCTCACATGATCGATAAATCTCTGTAAAAACCTACGTGTTTCACCTCTAAGAACTAGAAATAATTCTTCAACTGCAAAACATAAATTAATGGCTACTAGAAAAACACCTGAGTACTAGACAACTCCACACAATAAGCCAAAACCAAATAATCAACACATGCCATACCAAAACTAGATAATTAATACGCACTGATAGAATCTCCGATTGACACCACCAGAAAAATTAACGCTGCCACATACTTTGAAAAGGGTCCCCATCACCGAGACGCTAAGGCGGAAAAAGGAAGCCAATTTTTACAACTTTATACTGACAGAGAGCCTGATATGCAAGATCTGATTCTGATGATATTAAGACATATCTCCATATATCTCGATCATAGTTATCTATTAGCTTATTTCCTTATTTCGGTTGTACTAGCTTTCTTTGTATTGATAGGATTAGGACCTTATGACTTGTATATAAAGAGACTTTGAAGTCATAAAAAAATAAGACAAAACTTTATATCGAATACATGACTTCTCATAGTATTAGAGCCACAACTCTAGTATTTGATTTCAAAATGCAACTTGATTTTGTTTGCTTTTGTTGAAGAACTCACGAACTTAAAACCCTCGACTCTCGAACTTGAATCCTTGAAACTCGAAATCTCGAACGATAAGAACGATGTCAGGAACCCTTGCAACAACATCAACCCGACGAACAATCTCTGCATATGATTTAACAGCCGGCGATAATCCTGGTGCTGTTATCACTCAACTGATGTTAAACGGACGCAACTATGATTAATGGGCTCAAAACCTACGTGTAGCTTTGAGTGTTTGAAAGAAATTTTCTTTCATCGATGGAAGCATACCCAAACCTTCCGACGACTCGCCTGATCATGAAGACTGGATGGCCAGTAACCATCTACTTGTTACCTGGATAAAACTCACCATTGAATCTAAACTTCGCTCCAACATCTCTCATAAAAAAATGGCTAAGGACTTATGGGATCACATAAAAAGACGGGTTGCCCTTAAAAACAGAGCTCGCTATCAACAGCTTTGTGGAGCTTTTGCAAATTGTTGACATATGGAATATTCAGTGGAGGATTATTACGGTCGATTGACCAAAATATGGGATTCAGTGGCCGAATGCATGACTAGCAAATCATGTAGTTGTGAAAAGTGTGAATGTAACATGTTGACAACACACAAAACAGAACGTGAGATCATAAGAGTTCACAACTTCTTGTTTGGACTTGATGATGCAATACATGGAGCAATGCAACCACAAATATGTGCTCAAATTCCCGTTCCTGATCACGACACTATTTACCAAACTATAGTCCAAAACGAGACCGTTCAAGTGAATGCAAAGAAAGATCCTCCAGTAGTGCTAAGCTTTGCAACTTAGACATCAACACACTCGACTTTTTTGAACTATCGACAACCGAACAACGACTCACTACAACGATATTCCAACCCCGATGAAAACATTACTTGCACCAGCTGTGGTCGTCTAGGCCATTGCGCAAAAACATGCTTTTGTGTGGTTGGCTTTCCTGATTGGTCGGGAACACGACAACGAAACCGGAACAACTACCAAGGAGGGCAGAACAACATGCAATCAACGGGACAAACTAACCCTGCACAAGCAAACTATTCGCAAGTAGTTGGTCCTATAATCAAAGTTGCAGCAAACTCGACTCTGACCAAATCAGACCGACAAAGAATAACCTGATTCTCTGACGCACAGTGGCAAACCTTAGTAAAACTCATGAATCCGCAGAAGACAAACAACAAAAATCGACTAAGTGGTAAGGATGACAAACCTCTTTGGATCCTGGACACAAGGGCTACTCATCACATGACCAGACAACTCGATCGTCTTCACGATCTACGACCGGTATCACCAGTTTCAGTAAAGTTACCAGATGGAGAAAACGTCTTATCTAATCAGCAAGACACCATATGCCTAACACCATATATACACTTACAAAACGTGTATTATGTGGAAGGGTTCCACATGAATTTGATCTCATTCGGCTAACTCTTAACCGATCACTCTCTTGTTGGACAAGTTACTGATTGACTTATTATTTTGCAGGACCGCACCACAAGGACACTAATTGGAGTGGGTGAACGTGAGAGTGAGGAACTGTATCACTTTCGACACTATAAAACGACAACGTAACTGAATTTATGTGTCTCACTAAGTTCTTTCAAGAACAAGGCACTATTTATGAAGCTTCATGTGTTGGAATCCACAACAAAACGACCACGTCAATCCAAAACATCGCCATATCTTGAATGTCGCTCGTGCATTGCGATTCCAAATAGGATTATCGATCGAGTATTGGGCTGAATGTGCTCTCACGGCTGCTATCTAATTAATCGAACACCTTCCTAGCTGCTTCAAGACAAGACACCCTTTGAGATGCTATACGGACGACCTCCTGCGTTTGATAGTTACAGGTCTTTGGGTGCGCCCACAACGTAGATCACCATGGCGACAAATTTGCTTCACGTAGCCGCCGGTGTATTTTTCTTAGATACCCTTATGGCAAGAAAGGATGACATCTTTATGATATTGACAACGAAATATCCTTCACATCTCGAGATGTATTATTTCAAGAAGATGTCTTTCAGACTATGGACAACACATCATCGACCATCGACGGAACGACAAACAAATTTGTCTTTTGTGCAAATCCTTATACGGCTTACGACAAGCTCCTTGTTGCTGGTTTGCCAAACTGACTTTGGCCTTGCGAGCGTTTGGTTTTGAACAATCACGAAGTGATCATTTATTTTTCGTCTCGAATAAAATGGTGTCACACTTCGAGTTTTGGTCTACGTAGATGATCTTATCATATCATGAAACTTGTGATCTTCAATAGCAGATTTCAAAACATATTTGTCTGCTTGTTTCCATATGAAAGATCTTATTAATCGGATGAGTCTGAATCAAGTCTCATGTGCCACTAACTTCGGCCTAAAAAAGTTACACCAAAACAGATTTGACAATTGTTGTTTCGATTTTACCATTCTAAAATTTGACCTTGCCAATTATATAGTTTATTTGTAATCATAGTGTTAATATTTTTTTCTCGCTAAAATATAAAATCACATAGTATTATTTTGCTTAATAAGTAACTAATAGGAAAAATATTTTTCACATAAATATTTTAAATTTTATGATTCTATTGAACATTGTTGTTTTTAATAAAATTAATAATACATATAGAGTGTGAAAACATATTTAAGATCCACACTAGTGATAAAATAGTTTAAAATATCAAATGTAATACACATTTTAAAATGTTAGTTAGTGACAATATTTAATATATCAATAAACTTATGCATAATTTATATAAAAAATAGTGTGACTTCAAAAAAAAAAAATTATGGATCTACCATTATTTTGTACTCCTCTATTTAAAATATATGATGTTATATAAAAATGTACGAATAGTTTTTTTAAAAAATTACTTAAAAATCTCATTAAAATGTAAATTAAAAATAATCTAACTAATTATAAAATACGTTGTAAAATATAATTAGTTACATAGTTTTTATAAAGTAGAAATTATATAAAAAGTGGAAACATTGAATATTTTTGAAATATCATATAATTTTTGCAAACATAATATAATATTTGTAAACATCTTACATTTTAAAATAGAGGAAATATTAAAAAGTAAACAAATATTTTTGGAACAACTTATATTTCCATGTTTGATCTCTTACAATGTTTATAAACAAATACATTTAGGATTCATATTTGGCTGCTTGTGGAACTACTTTTCCCTAAAACTGTTGAATAACACTTTTCTTAGACGTCATAATTACAAATTCCAAATGCAGAAACTTAACAAAGACACATGAAGAATTGTAGAACCACTTTGCTTGGCTTATTTACACTTTAGGTGTTAATCCAAAGCAGATCACATCACTTTTTTCAAACAGTTATCAAACTGCTCATTACCATTAAGGAAAAAAAAAATTTCTTTAATTTTGATCAAAGAAAATAACAATAATATTATTAGAAAAATTTCAGTTCTACCCAAGTTTGATATCAATTGTCAGATTTATCACTAATAAATGAATATTTTTATAAATATCTTAAATTTGTGATAAAAAATACTCAATTTTTTTTTTAACTGTTTATAAAATATTTATAAACTCAAGCTCACCCTCATAATACTAAACTATAAACTATAATCACTAAAATTAAACTAAATCTAAATATATTTTTGATTGATGGTATTTTTAACAATTTCTCAATATTATTTTTAATGATTCTGTAATAAAAACACATTTTTTTTTTTTTGTAACAACACAATTAAAGTTTTTTAGTAAGATCCCGTGTAGTATTTTGCTTTCGCTGTGTTTGTATTTAAATACCGTTCCCTGCTTCCTGTTTCCCTGCTTCATCATCACGCAGAGAACTCTCATCTCTCTTCTTCGATCTCATCTCTCTTCTTCGATCTCATCTCTCTTCTCTAAAACCAATCGGTTGGTTTGAACTTTGAACCCAACCGATTCGATTCATTGAGCCATGAGTTTCTGCAAATGGGTTTCATTTGTTTTGATCATCCACTTGCTCAACTCGTCTCAGATTTCATCTTCTTCTTCTTCCTCCTTAACCTCAAATGGGTTCTCTCAAATCCCTCCAAAGTTTCTTGCTTTAGCTAAAAGAGACGATTTTTTCGACTGGATGGTTGGGATCAGAAGGAGAATCCACGAGAATCCTGAGTTAGGTTACGAGGAAGTAGAGACATCTAGGCTCGTTAGGACAGAGCTGGATAAGATGGGTGTGTCTTATAAGTACCCAGTTGCTGTTACTGGTGTTATTGGTTATGTTGGAACTGGTCAAGCCCCTTTTGTTGCGTTGAGAGCAGACATGGACGCACTTGCTATGCAGGTAACTTGATTTTCAATATTATAAAATTGGATGTGAGAGAAAAAAACATTGCTTTGACTCTGTCATGGAACACTTGAAACGAGGAACATGTGTTCTGTCTCTTCTCCATGAAAAATTCTAGTTATATGTGCCTCCTTGGAGTAGTTAATTCACTTTACTTTAGTTGAAAAAGTCTCTTGAGTTTGATTCTGTGTGGGATCTTTCATTGCAATTGCTTGAATTGTTGGTGGAGTTACGAGACAAAGCATTGTTCACTCTTCATGGAACATGTATTCTGTCTCTTCTCCATGAACATGTGTTCTGTCTCTTCTCCATGAACATGTGTTTTTTTGTTGACTTGTAGATCAACTGGTTTCTAGCAAAATGCTGTTTCTTTAGTTGACTTGTAGATCTGATTTATTGTTCGTAGAATTACGAGAAATGTTGAATCTATCTTGGGTGGATTCTTATTGGAAAAGTTGTGTTGGATTGTGTAGGAGATGGTAGAATGGGAGCACAAAAGTAAGGTTCCAGGGAAGATGCACGCTTGTGGACATGACGCTCACACTACCATGCTTCTAGGTGCTGCAAAGTTGCTCAAAGAACACCAAGATGAGCTACAGGTTGGTGTGTACTGCATTTTCCAAATCAAACTTTTCTTTTTTTATATGAAATCTTTGAAAGCATCCTGATGTGTGGATTCTTGGCATTTCTTGGACTATCTTAGGGTACAGTGATTCTTGTTTTCCAACCAGCTGAGGAAGGAGGAGGAGGTGCAAAGAAGATCGTGGAAGCTGGAGTATTGAAGGAAGTGAGCGCAATCTTTGGGTTACATGTTACAAATCAACTGAGTTTAGGTCAAGTGAGCTCAAGAGAAGGTCCGTTGTTGGCTGGTAGTGGCTTCTTCGAAGCTAAGATAAGCGGTAAAGGTGGTCACGCAGCTCTTCCTCAGCACGCCATAGATCCCATATTGGCAGCTTCAAACGTTATTGTTAGCTTACAACACCTCGTTTCACGAGAGGCAGACCCTTTAGACTCGCAGGTATTAAATACAATCTTTGTCTCTTCATTCTTCAAGTGTCTTAACATGGAATGTGTTGATGTATGCGAGAGTGTTTACAGGTAGTCACAGTTGCTAAGTTTGAAGGCGGTGGTGCTTTCAATGTGATTCCAGACTCTGTTACCATCGGTGGTACATTCAGAGCTTTTTCAACTAAAAGCTTTACGCAGCTCAAGAAAAGAATTGAACAGGTTAGTCCACTTGAGACTTTTGTCTTCCTCTTGAGACAAACTTTTAAACTCTCTTGCTTGTCCAAATGTTTCAGGTTATCACGAGGCAAGCGAGTGTGCATATGTGCAATGCTACTGTGGATTTCCTTAAAGAGGAGAAACCTTTCTTCCCACCGACTGTTAACGACAAAGACTTGCACATGTTCTTCAAGAACGTCTCAGGTGACATGTTAGGGACTCAGAACTACGTTGAGATGCAACCATTGATGGGATCAGAAGATTTCTCTTTCTACCAAGAAGCAATGCCTGGACACTTTAGCTTTGTAGGTATGCAAAACGAAGCTCATTCACCAATGGCGAGCCCTCACTCGCCTTATTTCGAGGTCAATGAAGATTTACTACCTTATGGTGCTTCCCTTCATGCCTCCATGGCCACAAGATATCTTCTTGACTTGAAAACTTCATCGCCTAATAAGAGTTACCAAAAAGATGAACTTTGATGCCATTTTTGGCTCTCTCTCTATCTCCCCTACTCGTCGAAATGTCATTTTTTTTACAGAGGCTTTCATGTAAAGATCAATAAAGTGTAATGCAATGTCAAGCTGATGGGGATATATAAGAACTTTACTGCAGAAGCTACAGTGATTGGTCCATTGTAATGGAAACATATGTTTCTAAGTGTGGAGTATTAAATGTATAAACAGTTTTCTTAACATAATGTTTTCAATGTGAAACTAAAAGCTGAAACCGTCAAACTAGAGAGGATGGCAACGTTATACGTTTCCTAGGTTTATGCTTATGTTACACTAAAATGACAAATCTAACGAGAGTTTTTAGAAAACATTTCTCAATGGATTCATCAGATAAACATTGTCGGAAGCATAATCAAAATCAAAAAGTTAGGATCTTTTAGATGAAAGTGATGGATATGGAAGAAGGGGTTAGAGATAATGCTGCATCACCACCCCCTAAATCAAGAAACACAAACCAATCTAGGGCTCTTGTGTCCATACGTCTGCTTCAGGTTTTGTTATTGTTTCTTGTTTTGACTCTTGGGATCTCAGTTGTTAGTATACACATGATCAAGTTCTTCAAGATTCAAGATCCTGTGGCTTCTTCAACCACTTTGGTCTCTATGTATGATCATGGCGATGTTACTTTAGAGAGCTTTATTAGGCCTCCTTTGAATGTTTGGCACACTATGGATGACGGTGAATTGCTTTGGCGCGCTTCCATGGAGCCACGGAGAAATGTCTATCCGTTTAAACGGGTTCCTAAGCTGGCTTTCATGTTTCTCACCAAGGGGCCTTTACCATTTGCTCCACTTTGGGAGATGTTCTTTAAGGGACATAAGGGTCTTTACTCAATCTATGTTCATGCATTGCCTGATTACAGATCAGATTTTGAAAGGTCTTCTGTGTTTTACAGAAGATACATCCCAAGTCAGGTACTGTTTTTGATGTTTTAATACAAAGCACTTTCTTAGTGTTCCTCCTCACACATGTGAGTTTATCTAAATTATAGGCTGTGGCATGGGGAGAGATGAGTATGTGTGAAGCTGAAAGGAGGCTTCTAGCTAATGCGTTGCTTGATATATCTAATGAATGGTTTGTTCTGCTGTCTGAATCATGCATTCCACTGCGTGGTTTCGGCTTTATCTATGGTTATGTGTCTGGATCAAGATATAGTTTCATGGGTTGTGCTGACGAGGAAGGACCTGATGGAAGAGGAAGATACAGAAATGGAATGGAACCTGAGATCACACTTGGTCAGTGGAGAAAAGGGTCTCAGTGGTTTGAAGTTAACCGGAAACTAGCTCTTGAGATTGTTCAAGACACCACTTACTACCCCAAATTCAAAGAGTTCTGCAAACCTCCATGTTATGTTGATGAACATTACTTCCCTACAATGTTGTCTATGCAACATAGGATTTTTCTGGCTAACCGGACATTGACATGGACAGATTGGTCACGAGGTGGTGCTCATCCAGCTACTTTTAGTAAGGCTGATGTAACGGAAACTTTCCTCAAGAATCTTCCAGGAGCTAAAGCTTGCTTCTACAATGATCAGAGGTCTCCCGTTTGTTATCTATTTGCTAGAAAGTTTTCTCCGAGTGCATTGGAGCCCTTATTGGAACTTGCACCCAAGATTCTTGGGTTCTAATAGATCTTACACTTGTCAATCTTGGTTTTGTTCTGGAAAATGCTTGAGTTTGGACTGTAAACACCACAACTGATTTTTAATAAGTCTCTTCTTACACAATGATCTTACAGGTGTTGTGATGTTTAAACATAGCTTTTTTGACCTCACAGATGATTGAATAAAGAGAATTGGGTCTACACATTACACTTGTGATTCCAACTCTGACCTATTCTTAATCTACCAAAACTTACAAGCACTACATGTGCACTACTCTCTTTCACTCACCAAAGATCCTAACTCTTTCTTGATATACGCTCACATCTTAGTCATTCAAACCATTTGCATCCAGTGACATTCAAAGAGAGGTACAAGGACACAAGAGCAGACACTACCAATCCACACACAAGCCCACAAAAATAAAAACAGTAAGAAACATCCTCAAATCTAGATCAAAACCTGTATGAACAACCATTTTCATTTTGTTACTCCAACTTACAAAAAAAGAAAATATACATCACACATGTTTTTACAGAGACCAAACATTAAAACACAAAATCAATAAATAATCATCGCAAACGAGGAGGTGGATTAGAACCAAAGCCAAGTGCAAGATCTTCAACTGAGTCTGTTGATACAGCAGGCAAATTCTTCTTCCTCTCAACTTCTGCAGCCAAACTCTCCTTCAGAGCAGTCACTACTTGACTCATTCCAGGTCTGTCACCAGAGTTTCTACAAACGCAAGCCACAGCGATCTCCACGGTCTTAAACGCAGAGGTTGGATCATAGTCTCCACAAAGGCTAGGGTCAAGAATCTCTTCAATGTGTTCTCTTGAGAGCAAAGACTCAACCCATTGGCTTATATGCATCCTTTCCTCATCTTTAATGATCGCTGGTTTGGCAGTAACAATCTCTAATAGAACAACACCGAAACTGTACACATCACTCTTCTCTGTTAAGATGTTTGATGTGTAATACCTGCAGTGGAACATCCAATCTTTAGTTGAAAATAGCAGAGTTTTAGAGAAATTTAGCAAGGATTTGAGCTCAGATCTTACTCGGGATCGACATATCCAGGCGTCCCGGCTATGGCTGTATTCATATGGCTTCCTTCTGCTGCATCAAACGCTCTCGAAAGGCCAAAACCGCCTAACTTGGCATTGAAGTTTTCATCTAAGAATACATTTGTGCACTTGACGTTTCTGTGAATGATCGGTGGCGTGCAGCCAGTATGCAAATACTCAAGTCCTATAGAGAAACATGAGAGTTTCACACGTTAATTTTTATTACAGAACACAACTCTAAGAGATAAAAACAGAACACAAATGCTAACCTTGTGCAACATCGACCGCAATTCCAAGTCTATCTTCCCAGCTAAAGACAGTTGGACTGTTCTCTGCACAAGAGAAGATCAAAAACCGATAAGAATATAAATCACTTTACCGCCTATTGGCTAAGACTCCTAGACTATTTAGTAGCAATCTAGGAGGTCATAGGTTCAAGTCCCGTTACAAATGTCTACACTTAAAAAGAGTTGAATTACATGGTATCCTCCTATGAGGACATAGGGGCTCAGAACCTCCTAGTTATTTAAAAAAAAAAGAATATAAAACAATTTACAATTGTGAATGCAAAAAAGAACCTGAGATGTGCTGTTTCAAGTTTCCATTAGCCATGTACTCATAGATAACCGCCAGTTTATCGCCTTCATTGCAATAACCAAGCATGGTTATAAGGTTTTTATGATGAATTCTGAAAAGGTGTTTGACCTACAATTAGCATGCACATAAGCTCTTCTAAGTCTTATCCTCATATATTACAAAAGTCATGGCAAGTTATTGTCTTAAAGACTTGGCATATACCTCTGCTCTTAACTGTTTGTAGCCTTGAGAAGATAATGAAGACACAAGCTTGACTGTTACTTCTTTACCATTTAACTTCCCGAGGTAGTTTCTCCCAAAGCCTACTTTCCCTTGATCTCTCTCAAACCCATTTGTTATATTCACAATCTCGGCGTATGTAAACTTTCTATTTGTGGGTTCCAAGTCAAAGCCATCCACTGGTGAGTCATTCACTTCATGGTCAGTCATTCCACTCTCTATTCTCTGTAGAGATGGATGTGTGGAGAAAGCAGTTTCTCTTCGCTGCAGTGATGGACGCATTGAACCAGTGTCTCTCCTCAGTAATGACGGTCCACTCGAAGCTGTGATTGTCCTGTTAACTGTTCGACCTGCAGCAGAGTAGTAAAAACTACCGTAACTATTTCATGTAAACTAAGGAAACAAGTTATATGTTACATGAACATATACCTTGTTTTTTCTTTCTCATGAAGATAAACAGTATAGCTGCAGATATAGCAGCGATGAGAATGAGCCCTGCAACTGATGCAACTAAAGGAATCACAAAACCGGGAAGTTTGTTCTTCTTTGATTTGGTTTGTGTAAGCTCCTCACAGGCACCGGCAACACATATGCTTGGATTCCCTTCGATGCTGCAGAATATACATACAATTGATTATGAGTTAAATCATCCAAAGCCTTTGAAGCACGCAATGAATGAGAAAGAGAAGTGTGTTTTGAGTACCTGATCGACAAGCCGCTTTTTCCCATGAGAATAGACGGTATAGGCCCACTAAGCTGGTTGTTTGCCAGGTTCCTGCAAAAAAATCCATAGTAGATAATGTCATTTACTAATTACTTAAGAGGATTCTTTCACTAGTTAGGTGTGGTTGAGATAAATACACACAGAACTCTCAGGAACTGAAGTTGAGCTAAGAAAGCTGGTACCGGTCCAGTCAAATTGTTGTTAGACAAGTCCCTGAAAAGTGAACACGTGAGCCAGAGCCACTTCTATATTTGCATACAGTGTAAATTACCAACAAGAGATGCAAACTTACAGGACTTGCAACTGTGTAAGAAGCGATATATCAGATGCTATCTCTCCTGTTAATCCTGCTGATGATAAGTTTCTGTTTCATAGAGCAATAACCAATGAGATTCACTTTGGTTTGGAGACATGGAACTGTTGTTATAACACTTACAAAGATATTACTCTAGGCATGCTTGTGCCATTGTAGCTACAATTCACACCTTCCCATGTGTAAGCTTCAGGCACACACACATCTCCTTCCCAGTTTTTCTTGACTTTATATGAAGACTTTATATTCCTCATTCCGGAAACTAGAATGCTCAAAGTTAGGATAAAAGTAAGACAGAACCAGCAAAACTGGAATGGACAGCATAGTGGTTAGAGAGCTTACGGTCATTTTGATCTGTTGAAGATTGTGGAAGCTTGTTTACAAAGTAAGCCTCCATAGCATTGATAAGAGGTGGAAGAGTTGAATCTCGAGTCTCACTAATAGAGAACCGGAAGCTCTGTTCTGACATAGGATTTGAGATGGACAGGACTAAGGTCTCCAAGTAGTTAAGACTAAACGGTCTATCAAAACTGTTTCCGTTTAACGAAATGATGAACTCTCTTCTTGCTACAGAACCGGAACTCGGTTCTTGAAGTCCAGTGAAGTACAAGAAGAAGTAAAACTCAAGAGAAGGATCATCTGGAGTCCATCCAAAGTCTACAGACCCACCCTCGGTTTGAGGTATAACTGCTGTTCTCATTACAGCTTGTGGAAGATGGAACATACGGCTACTATTGCGTGAGAAAGAAGTTGACGGCTCACTTAACTGCTTAGACCCGTTTGGTGTAGATGGAAACCATATTCTATCGAAAACATCATCTGGATACCTGACCGTTAGATTCGTTGATGACCCGAAATCCAACCGTTGAAAGAGCTGAAGTGATTCAGACTTGGTTGCATAAGAGGAGTTTGGCAACTCTCTAAGTTCCAAAACCGATATAAAAGGTGTACCGTTCCCTGTATTCACCAAACATACTTGTAACGTATCCGTCAAGACAGAGTATATGATCTCTTTGGACACTGTTCCCACAGAAGACTCCAGTTTAACACTGTCCCATTTGTTTGGACCCAAGTGAAGATCAAACCCAGGTAACTCGTTCCTTGTATCATAGTTCCCGTACATGAAAGCTGCTCGGATCAAATACTTGGCGCTGATGTTAACACTAATCGTGTAACAGTTTCTGACTCCCTCTGGAAAGCTTCTAACAGACCACATGCTCTGCATCATGTTTGCTCTATACTCAGGTGCCACGAAGCTGCTGATTCCTGTACCCGTGTAACTCGAATCCGAAACATAGTTTATACCTGTTGAAGACTCGGTGTAACTCGAATTATCCGGTTGTAACCCGCAATCTATGCTAATGAATCCTGATTCATATATTCATAACCAGTTTTAACAAACTTTAAGACATAACAACAAGAAAAAGACCATATAAAGATTTGAAACTCTTCAAACCTGTTTGATCTTGTGCATTGGTTAGATTGATGAGAACCACACAGCAAAGGAACGTAAGAGTCTTGGATGCCATCATCTATGTGCATTCAGGAAGTCATAATCTCTTAGATTGAAACTGTTTTATCCATTTCTAACAAAGGAAGCAAAAGAACATAAGAGTTTGTCTTGTTTTGTCCAAGTCAACTTCTTCTAACACAATGTCAACTTCTTTTTTGTTGTTGTGCTCACAAGTCATAACGTATAAATCATTATCTAAAACAACTACTAGACACTAACCAACGAAAGCCAACTAGGTTTGTTTTATATTTTTTAGCTGGTTTCTTTAAACAAGTTGTATCTTCTTGTATGCTAATGAACAGGTCAACTCTGAAGTAGACAAAGACCAGAGACTTTTTCTTTATTTGATTTGAGTTTGACAAAAAAGCGTATGTTCACATGAGGATTCTTCTCTCTCTCTTTTTTTTTTCTGTAATTGTTTAGTAATTATTACACAGCATAAGCCAGGATTTTTATTCATCACCATGATTTGATTGAACAAACCCTTTTCACTGGTGTGTGATCTGGAAACCGACGACGCCTGCGACACTGGTACGACTTTGAAATTGCCGGTGAAGCCTCAGTTTCATCTGCAGACGGTGTTGGAAACTTAAATGCTTTAAGATCAGAACAATCTGAAGATGGTATGTGTTAGAATCAGTTGGAGCATCTCCAATGATACATCAAAATGACAACACATCAAAAAATGAAAGAAAATTTATTTCCAGTGATACATCATTTTGAAAGAAAAAAAGGAGAATATGAATAATGTTACATCTAAACACTATTCACAAATTCATTATGAGGTTGAACTTTTTTATTTGCATAATGATCCCTAAAGTTTTGACAAAAATTTTTTTTTGCATAAATAATAAATATCATACAAAATATTACTTTTAAAACTTTTGTTCAGTATTTATATAATGATTAAACTTTAAAAGGTAATTATTAAATAACAAGTTAGTTAAAAACTTACATATAAGACTTATAATTCAATAATAATATATAATAAAACAAAATATAATAAAATAACATTAAAATACATAACTATTACTTAAAAATACAAACAAACTTAACACAACATTAAACAATTCTTGAAAACATAGTAATGGTAAAACAGAACTTTACCATTGTTTTATATGTCGTTATGTAATTTTAATAATTTAATAAATATTTTATTTTATTAAAGTTAAAGTACATGTGAAAATATTAATTATTAAAATAAATGAGGATAGTTTTAAATCTTTTTAACTAATGGGTGTTATTAGAAATAAATAAAAGGTTAAAAAAAATTATAATAAGAATTGGAGGAGGAAATAAAGGAAACCGTTAGAACAAAATTAAAATTCAAAATGGATTTACTTCGTTTAAAGAAAAATTAAAAAAAAATTGAGAGAAACCATTGGATGATTTTAATTAAGACTATTTCTAATAGTAACTCATGAGAAAAAACATTTCAAAAAAATAAGAGAAAATATTATCCAATGATACAATATATACAATATTTGATGGAAAAAATAATTTTATGAACATTAATCCTTCAAATTTGAGAAAAGACTATTTATATAATTTTGTTTTATATGCCACACTTTTTTTCACTATTAACCACATACTGGCTCGCTCTTCAGCCCAAAATTTGAAGACACAGCTCGTTATAACTTAAATGCCAATGCTTTAAACTTGGTGTAAGAAAGATTTGCATCCATTTAATTGATCTTCCAATGCTGATTGGCATCATCAACTTCTTCGCTGGTACGAACTTCATCAGATAATGATTCCCTAAATTCCTATATTTGATATTATCAATATTGTTTGATCAAAGAGGGCAAATGCTTTCTTGAGATGCTCGTCATCTTTATCGAAATCTCCCTGCAAAAAGATAGCTCTTCAAGCTTAGTGACCTGCGTATCACTTCAAAACCGACACTGTAAGGTAATAAAAATAAAAGCTTTATTGAACAAAGAATACTAACAACAATCAGTGGTCATTTTATTTGACACATGTGACCCAAAGGTATATGAGTTAAAGAAAACTCGTATCCAAATGCTAACATATGTATAAATTGCTTCAATAACAGTTCATAGGCATTTGAATGGTAAAGCTAGACATTTCTCTGTTCTAGTTCCCAATTATCCACAGTATAGAGTAATGTAAAAATGAGCAGGGGTTCACTGTCTTAGTCCAAATTACGTCCATATAGTTACCTTTTGTCCAGAAGTTCTTAGAGTATTGTTGCATGTGGCTATTTTTCTCATATATCCAGACCAAAGTTTCACGAAGTTAGACGGAGTCCATTCTCGTAACCTCTGATTAAAGTGTGTTACTGTTACTGTTAAAGCTATATTTTTTTTCCAAGGATACATAGAGAAACAGAAATCAACAGAAAATTGCAGAACCCTTTACTCTCAAACCATACATGTTTGTATCATTGCTTTAAAAAAAAAACACGAGCATACCTTTTCCGAGTCTGAGGTGATAAATGGGTGGTTTCTTACATTTGACCAATTCTCTAATAATCTGGAGAATGGGAATAAACTGTAAGAAATGTCATATGCTTGAACTTTGACTAACTAATCCCCATCAGATAAACCATGGCTAGCTAAAAATGAGTAGCAGACGAAGCTACAAAGTCCGAAGCAGGCCCGACCCTAATAGGAACACTACAAGAAAACATCTTGATTCCTATGGACGATTTCGTCGGAAATTCATCAGAATAAGTCATTTCCGATGAATTTCCGACGAAAACAGGCGTCGGTTTAAACTCGTCGGGAAAAAAAAATTTGTCAGAATTTCGTCAGACTTTCTCACGAATTTCTAAAGAAATTTCGACGAACTAATTTCCGACGAAATTCTGACGGACATGTTTCCGACGAAATTCCGACGGACAATAAATTATATTTTAAAAAATAAAACAAATTTTATTTAAATATAATATTTAAATTAATTAATTACTTAAAAACAAAATCTAAAAATCGTTTATAATACATATTTTCAATTCTTTATAAAAATAATAAAATATAAAATTCGAAAAACGTTTTTGTAATATAAATATTTTAAAAATTATTTATAAATAAATGTTTCTATACGAACTTAAAATGTTTTATAAAAAGCTTAATTTTTTATAGAATCATAAAAAAAATTTTAAATAACAAAAAATAATAAAAACTTGAAAATTGTTATATATATATATATATATATATATATATATATATATATATATTGTAAATAAAACCTTCGAAAATTATAAAACTCCAAAAAGGTTTTAAAATTTGGTAAACTTTTTATAAAATAATATTTTTTTTTAAAATTATACAAAACAAGAAATTAAGTAAACAAACCAAAAAATTAAAATCAAAACCTATCTAACCCACAACTTAACAACAAAATCTAACATTTAGTTCATACAATTCTTCATTTTAACATAAACCCAACATTCAAAACTTAAAAATCACAATTTCACAATCAAAAAGTAACATAAGTCAAATGAGAAAAGGAAATAGATGACTTACATAATTTGTGAGGTGAATTTGAGGAGTTTAAAGCTTTAAATTGTCGGATTAGAGAGAGAAAGTCGGAGAGAATTTGTGAGTTTTAGAGAGAGAGAAAAGAAATGAGAAAGAAGAAGGGGTTTATGTTTTTCTATTAAAAAATTCTGACGGATAGAGTTCGTCGGAAATCCGTTGGATTTATTTTATTTTGGCGCTCCACAAAAAATTAGACGTGTTTTTTCTCGGGCAAATTTCAATTATTGACGAATTTCCGACGAATATATTATTTTCGTCGGAATTTCGTCGGAATATAACAAATTCGTCGGAATATACCATATTCGTCGGAATTTCGTCCGAATATATTCGTCAAAAATTCGTCAGAAGTTTCTGACGCCTTTCCGACGAATTACGTATTGGGGTTTCAAAACATAGCATAAAATATTGATTATAGCCATTGATAATAAATTGATAATTTTTAAGAGTTTATAATCTTCATAATGTTTGAAAACACTTGAAAACACACAACTTAAAGATTGTAAGATAATTACCATAAAGTATTTGCTTCGGGAACCGTCGGTATTGCGTCAATTATTTCCGACGAAAGAATATTCGTTGGAAATTCCTAGGATGTTTCCGATGAAATTCCTACGAATAGTAAAAAAATTTATTCTTCGTAATTTCGTCAGAAATTCCTCAGAAATTTCCGACGAATATTTCTTCTGTCAGAAATTCCGACAGAAATTACTATGTTTTCTTGTAGTGGAAGCTGTAGAAGCATGGACTTCTAACCTTTAAAAAAATATAGAATTTCGGTCAATTTTTCTTAAGAATTTCATTAGTCTAGTGGTATTGTTAGAAAAATTGGAGCCCATACGCCATGAGTTCGAACCGTGAGTTGGTCATCAGCAGCCTTTTTTAAAAAAATAGCTTATGGTCCTCATAAAGTCAGGACCGCTACTGGTTCGAAGTTGAAAAATCAGAATGTAGAATAACAAATTTAGTTCCCAGCTAGATACAAAATAAGGCAGAAAACATTTTTTTGTGGTTTAAAATGGTTTGCATAGATCCAGATGCGTCGATTACCTTAGCCTTTCCACAATTGTCACATGCTTCACCAAATATCCGATCTACCACATATACTGATTTGAAGCAAGAAAGAAAGAGAATATGGGTCTGGATTTAAGAAAAACTTGCATATGTGGCTTTTGGTCTTTCTAAGCTTGGGCAAATGATGGCGTGGGTGGAGCCCTCCATCGTTTATAGGCTACACAGTTCTGCTCTCATAGGAGGAGATGGGATTCCGGCAAAGGTAGAGTCTATGGTTTCTTGAATTTTCTCAAAATAAGCCAATGAATATAGATAACAAAAATACCACCTTCGATGCTTTGTTTGCCATGGATGCGATGACAATTTTTAGCTTGTCTGTGGGGGTAGTGGAGAGTCAGGAGAATCGAGTTAGATATATAGTGGGAAGGTGAGGGAACAGAAGATGTCAATTGCTTTGGATTGTTACACTCATTAACATAGCTTTTATGAATAACTAGTACTATTTTCCTTGCTATGCACGGTTCAGTTTTACTGTCTTTATAATTAGTTGATTATAAAATTAAAATGACTATCAATATATAATAATAAATGCTTATATTAGTCACATATTTTTAAATTTCAATAATATATTGATATATAAATTTAACGTAATTAAAATAAAGCAGCAAAGAGCACTAAACTGTATCTTTGATTTTATTTTGAGAAATGAAAGCTTGTTTTAATAAATATAAGGTACACATAAAATATGGTATAATATATCATATTTGAACATTCATTTTTTGTATATAAGACTTTTTAGAAAATATAAATTTCTTCATTATTAACATAATAAACATAAAACACAAATTTATTGATCAAAATAAAACAAATAAACAATGAAATTATAATGAATTAAAATTTTAATAAAAGATATTTTGATGTCTGAAATCTAAAATAAATATTAATTAATCTCAATATAACAATTAAAGAACCAATGAAAATTCATTTATATCCAAAAAGAAACTAATCAGTCTTCTTTTTCTAATTCCTTTTTTTTTTATCAAATTATATTTCATTGAAGCTTGAATTTCATCTCTTTTCAATATAAGACATCTGGACAAAGTTGAGTTTCATCTATTTAAACAAATTTTTAGGTATTATATTTTTAAAATGTAAATATATTTACCTTTTTGTATATAGTTAGTGAAAGTGAAAATGACTTCATGCTTTTGGTAGTATTACTCCGTGAAACAAATCTTCCACCTTATTGTAAAATATTAAGCTTAAAAAAATGTATTAATTTTGATAAAATCTTCAAATTGAATTAAGTAGAAAGAATTATGAAAAAGTGATTTAAAAAAAAGATTGAACTTTTAAAAAAATTCTGCCACACTCAAACCAAACTAAAACAACAAAAAAAATGAAGAAACTATTGAGAAAAAAGAGAAACAATAATTATATAAGAAGGAAAACAAAAACAGTTAATTAAATGTATAGAAGATGGAGCAGTTGACGTAGGGAGTTAGATTTTTTTTTTTTTTTTTGAACTTGTGAAACATGCAAAAAGGTTGGTTGAGAAAAAAATAAGATTTTCTTTGTTGCATAAATATTTGAAATTAGAAAAATGATAATTTGTTGTTAAGTTTTGTAATGCAATTACACATGTCAAAATTTTGTTGACTATATGACTTGTGCTTTAGTATATAGAGTATAACCGTGAAGTGAAGTCGTTACACCGAAGATCTAGAACGGCATATAAGGTATGAATTTTTCTATGAAGAGGAGGAAGACAAAGGTGTGAATTTTTCTATGCTTCGAGTGAGCTTTTCTAAATCTTTGTTGGGCTAACAAAACATTTAAACACGGCCTAGATATATTTTGGGTCTATTTTTGTCACAAAAAAATTTGAAAATAATAAGTGAAACTGAAGTTGATGTGTCACTTTGATTGGATTGAAATATTTTTGCTGACATGGCATAGCTTATGAGTCTTTAAAAAAGTTTTTTTTTTTTAATTTTTTAATAACAGTAAAACAAAATATCATACAAAACAAAACTACAATATACACTTCATACAAATTATAAAGCAAAAATACAAAGAGATTAAACTATATCAAAATAAAATTATTACATCAACGAACAAAAGTATAAGATTTCAATAACTTTTACCTTGTAATCTACAAATAAAAATAAAAAGACTCAATTGTTATTTCAAAATGCATGTAATATGCTTTTAAAATGTATTTTCTTACTAATTAATAGTATGTACAAAAATTTAAAGTTTAATTTGAAATTGTTCTTTTGGAGAGGAGTGTCATCAAACTTTAAATTTGAAGTTTTGCCAACTTTAAAATGAAAGTGCTTTTGGATATGCGTTAGGATTCTTCTTACATCCTTAAAAACCATTATTCTCACAATCTCTTAACTAATTTCACAAGAGGCTTTGCAACTATACCTAAAGACAAACAAAATAAAACAAAAGAGTGAAGAAGACTACTATAGCAAAGAAGAAGAACAAAACAGTCGCAGCAACAAAGAAAGGTGCAGCAATATTGGATCCATGGATTCCTGATAAAATCAAAAGCAGTTTCCATGTTTACAGAAGGTCACTCGTAAACCCTAATTCCTTGACATAAGTTTTTTCTTCTTCTTTGTATTAACATCAAAACCTATATAAATCATTGACAACACCTATAAAATCCACAAACAATTTTATACAAACCTAGCCTATAACAAGTTTTTTTTTTTCTCTTTTTGTGTGTCTTAAGTTTTATGGATTTTGAGACTCACCATCTTTCTTTATCGGTCAATTGTGTAGGGAAACTACATTTACGATGCTACCTTAACTCAGACTCATATTGGAGAAAATAATAATAAGTTCTTCATCATGCAAGTCTTAGGTACGTAGATATACTCATCTTTCTTCATTTTAAACCAATGATAAATCCAACTATGCAAGCCAGATCTGAAATTTATGGGAACATAAACATGTTTAGGTTAGTTTTAATAATTTATTTTGGAAATTTTAGACCCATTCAACTTATGTATACTAGTTTGTTAAAATTTTGAGGCCAAATCAAATGTTTCATATGGTTGTGTTTAGAACCGGCGGTGCAACTTGTTGCTTAATTTTATCTTCTGGTTTGTGCAGAGTCGGATCCTCACCCTACACAGTTCATAATAATATTACTTACTATATATACCAGAGATGGGGAAGATTTGGTGTGAAAGGATAAACCATGCTAGATGGCCCCTATAATAATGAAGAATTTGGTCCTAATTGGTTTACCTACAAGATCTATGAGAAGACAAAGATTAAATTTAATTCGTGGAATGGACAGACAACATTAATCCCTTCTTCTAATTGTGCTAAGCGCTATACCCCGGTCCTGACCGACTACATCAGCTGTGCGGGGGATAACTCGAGTCTTCATGATGAATCACCTCACTTAGAAGTTGATAAATCTTTTAAATCATCAAGAATGAGCCTGATGTCGCCAACTTTTTATCTCTTATTTTTAATGACAACATGATTGTTATACAAATGGATGAAATAGGTTATGATGCCACTAATTAAGTTGCCACTCGGTAAGCTAAGCAAGTCCATAATTCTAAAGGTATTTAAAATAACCGCTACACTAGCTGAGAAGTTCTATAATCGATAATATGTTCGTGTTATTGATGTAAGACCTGAAGGTCTGTTTATATACAAGCTAGAAGATCCTAAAACATATCGAGACTAGGAATAGTAAATACAATCAGGATAAGGATAAGCTAAATAGATAACTCTAAACTATATTGGAGTATATCGTAATACCCCCCCTCAAGTTGGAGCATACAAGTTTCGAATGCCCAACTTGTAGAGAAAAATGTCGAATTCCTTTCGTCCTTGTGCCTTGGTTAGTATGTCCGCGAGCTGATCTTTAGAAACTACGTGTTTTGTTTCGATAGTGCCATCAATAATGTGATCACGGATGAAATGACACTCGGCTTCGATATGTTTCGTTCGTTCGTGAAATACCGGATTTCGAGTCAAGTAGATAGCAGATTGATTGTCACACATAAGAGTCATAGGCCGTGTGTGTCGTATGCCAAAATCGAGAAGGAGACCTTTGATCCATTTGAATTCGCGTACGAGTTCAGTCATTGCTCTATATTCAGCTTCGGTAGAGGAGAGAGCAACGGTGTCTTGTTTCTGAGTTTTCCATGAAATAACGGAAGAACCAATTTGAACAATCCATCCCGTTAATGAACGTCGAGTTAATGGGCAACCTTCCCAGTCAGAATCAGACCATCCGGTAAGATGGATAGGGGGAGTTGCTCGTAACAGTAGTCCTTGGCCAAGTGTACCTTTAAGATAGCGAATGACATGCAATGCCGCCTCCCAGTGTGCTTCTTGCGGTAGCTGCATGAACTGGGTAAGTATATGAATTGAATATGCCAGGTCTGGTCGTGTTGCTCCTAAGTAAACTAGTCTTCCGACAAGGCGTCTGTAACGAGCAGGATCAGAGAGAAGAGGCGTTGTTGTTAAGGCGAGACCATGCTTCTGATCAATAGGGAAACCGGCGGGTTTACATCCAAGCAAGCCGACCTCAGTGACAACCTCAGTGCAATATTTTCGTTGGCATAAGTAGAATCCATCTTCACTTCGTGCAACTTCAAGACCGAGAAAGTATTTGAGAAAACCCAAGTCTTTCATGTGAAAACAAGCTGATAGATAGGTTTTGAAGTTACTGATTGCCGAGGAAGAATTTCCAGATATAACGAGATCATCGACATAGACGAGAACTCGGAGTGTAGAGCCGTCTTTTGTGAAGACAAAGAATGAGTAATCGCTTCGAGATTGAGTGAAACCAAAGGCACGGAGAGCGAAGGTTAGCTTAGCAAACCAACATCGTGGAGCTTGTCGCAGGCCATAGAGAGATTTTCGTAGTCGACACACTCTATTGTCGGAGTCCGATTGAAACCCTGGTGGGAGTTTCATGTAAACTTCTTCGTCTAAGTCTCCATGAAGAAAAGCATTATGAACATCCATTTGATGAACTTCATAATTCTGTTTCGCGGCGATATCAAGAAAAATTCGAACCGTAGTCATCTTTGCAACAGGTGCAAAGGTTTCGCCATAGTCGATACCTTCAACTTGGTTGTTACCAAGTACTACAAGCCTTGCTTTATATCTTTCCAAAGTCCCATCAGCTTTGAGTTTTATCCGAAATACCCACTTGCAGCCGAGTGCCGTTTTTCCTGGAGGTAGTGGAACCAAATCCCAAGTTTTATTTAACTCTAAAGCATCGATCTCGAACCGCATTGCTTTCTTCCATACATCATGGAGCACTGCTTCTTTAAATGATCGTGGCTCCACGGTGAGCGAGAGAGCCGTTAAGTAACTGCAGTGGGATTCAGAGAACCGAGCAGTCGTATAGTAATCAGAGATAGGAAAGACCGTACCTGAGGACGATGAAGAAGCATAGGCTGTTAGAGGAGTGAGAGAGACTGTATTTATGACGAAGCCTGTAAGACGTGTCGAGGGTTTCTTTGTCCGTAGACCACGACCCAATTCTTGATCGGTTGTGGTAGGTGTTGCTGAAGTTTCAAGTGGTGTCGGTGAAGGTTGTAATGAGGTCGAAATCGATGAGGTTGGAGATATATCAGGTGATGTCAAATGTATGTCAGTCGTGTTCGAAGGTTGATCAGGGGCGTCGAGATGTTCTTCAGTAGTCATCGTTGTTTGTGGGTCAATCGATGGTGTTATGATAGGTGGATCCGTTTGTTTGTCGAGGTAGGGGAAGACGTTTTCTTGAAACAGAACATCTCTAGAGGTGAAACATTCTTCCTTTTCAAGATCATATAGGCGATAACCTTTCTTGCCATAAGGATATCCTATGAATATGCATCGTCGGCTTCGAGGTGCGAATTTATCGCCATTGTGATTCTGATTATGTGCGTAGCTTAAACACCCAAATACACGGAGCTGATCAAAAGCTGGTTGACGTTTGTAGAGCATCTCAAACGGTGTTTTATCATTCAAGAGCTTGGATGGCGTCCTGTTTATCAAGTAGCACGCCGTCAAAGCACATTCAGCCCAAAATTCAATTGGTAAGCCAGCTTGGAAACGTAATGCTCGGGCTACGTTCAGGATGTGCCGATGCTTGCGTTCCACGCGTCCGTTCTGTTGTGGAGTTCCCACACAAGAGGTTTCGTGTATGATCCCTTGTTCTCGGAAGTATTTAGTAAGACACATGAATTCGGTGCCATTATCGCTTCGGAGAGTTTTGACGTTTAGGTCGAATTGTCGTTTGACAAGAGCGATGAATTCTTGAAGTCGGTTTGAGACATGAGTTTTGTCGGGGAGAAGATAAAGCCAGACGGCTCTTGAGTAATCGTCAACGATGGTCAAGAAGTATTTGGAGCCGCAAAATGCTGAAGTGCGATATGGTCCCCAAAGATCACAATGAATTAACTCAAAAGGGCAAGATGCTTTATTATAACTCTCAGAAAAAGAATTTCGGGTTTGTTTTGACCGATGACAAACATCACAACTAGATAGGCAAAGTGTAAGACTACTAGATTTAAGTTTAACTCCAGGAAGCAAGTTGACGATACGAGAAGACGGATGTCCAAGACGTTGATGCCACAAAACACCTTCATCACTAGTTGAAGTATTGAAAGCAGTTGCAGTCTCTAAGCCTCGGAATAAATACAGTCCCTCTCCCTCTCGTTCACCCGCTCCAATCAGTGTCCTCGTAGTGCGGTCCTGCAAAACAATAAGTCGATCAGTAACTTGACCGACGAGAGAGTTATCAGTAAGTAGTTGGCCAAGGGAAATCAGGTTTGTGTGAAAGCCCTCCACGTAATAGACATCTTTTAGTTTTAGCTGAGAAGTTAGTCGTATAGTTCCTCGTTGCGTGGTTAGTACGTTCGCCCCAGCTGGTAATTTTACCGAGATCGGAGGGACAGGGTGTATGTCATGAAGTAGATCAAGATGCCCGGTCATGTGATGCGTGGCGCCTGTATCAAGGATCCAAATAGGATCATTGTTCTTACCACTTAGTCGATTGCCATCAGTAGTAGGTTTTGTAGGATTGAATAGTTTCACTAGTGTCTGCCATTGTGAATCGGAGAAACCAGTGAGACCTTGTCGATCGGTGTCGGTTAGTGACAAATTTGCTGCTATCTCGTTCTTTGAATCAACTATTTGAGAGGTGTTTGCACGTGCGGCTGTGTTTTGGCCCGTCGGTTGTGCAGTTCCTTGTCCTCCTTGGTAGTTTGTACGATTCCGTGGTCTTGTTCCCCACCATTCGGGAAAGCCAAGAACTCGAAAACAGGATGTAGCTCGATGTCCTAGTCTTCCGCAACTAGTACATGTTGTGTTTGCATCGGGATTTGGTGGTCGTGGTCGATATGGCTCGGTTTGTCTAGTTGTTGAGGAGGATCGTGTTTCTGTTTGAGCAGCAAAGCTTAGTACAGCCGGAGTGTCGGGTTTGGCGTTGAGCTGAACAGTTTCATTCTGGACGATGGTTTGATAAACTGTGTCAAGATCGGGTAATGGAATTTGTGCGCAAATCTGAGATCGTACAGAGCTATGAACATCATCGAGACCAAAGAGGAAGTCATGGACTCGAATCGTTTCACGTTCTATTTCATGAGCATTCATCAGATTGCATTCACACTTCCCGCAGTTGCAGACTTTAGTCGATAGGCATTCAGCCATTGAATCCCATATTCTCGTGAGTCGTCCAAAGTAGTCTTCAACTGAGGATCCTATTTGTCTACAATTCGCGAGGGATGCTCGTAGTTGTTGATAACGTGCACCACTCTTTAGAGCAAATCGTTTCTTAATGTGATCCCATAGGTCTTTGGCGTACTCTTTATGAGAGATATTAGATCTTAGTTTTGATTCGATCGTTAGCTTGATCCAGTTGACGAGTAGATGATTATTAGCTGTCCAGTCTTCAAGATCGAGTGAGTCGTTTGCCGGTTTTGGTATTGTTCCGTCGATGAAGCCAAATTTCTTTCGTGCACTTAGAGCAACACGAATATTTTGTGACCATTCATCATAGTTTCGTCCGTTGAGCAAGGGCTGTGAGATAACCGCTCCAGGATTATCACCAGCTGACAAATCGTATGGAGAGATCGTTCGTCGAGTCGATGTAGTTGCAAGAGTTCCTGCCATTGTTCGGTGTTTCGAGGTCGAGGGTTAAGTTCGGGAGTTCGTCGAGCTTGATGTAAGCTAGGTCGGAATTCGTGAGTCGAGATTTCGCGGTACAAAAAATTCGATTTTGCTTAGAGTCGTGGCTCTGATACCATGAGAAGTTCTATAATCGATAATATGTTCGTGTTATTGATGTAAGACCTGAAGGTCTGTTTATATACAAGCTAGAAGATCCNAGGTCGAGGGTTAAGTTCGGGAGTTCGTCGAGCTTGATGTAAGCTAGGTCGGAATTCGTGAGTCGAGATTTCGCGGTACAAAAAATTCGATTTTGCTTAGAGTCGTGGCTCTGATACCATGAGAAGTTCTATAATCGATAATATGTTCGTGTTATTGATGTAAGACCTGAAGGTCTGTTTATATACAAGCTAGAAGATCCTAAAACATATCGAGACTAGGAATAGTAAATACAATCAGGATAAGGATAAGCTAAATAGATAACTCTAAACTATATTGGAGTATATCGTAATACTAGCTGCTTTTGTTATATTACACCTACCTTCTTTTGTGTTTAATTGGTCCTATTGAAACAGGGTTACAAAATATTGAAGAATAAATCAAAAATGATTGAAGAATATCAAGAGAATATTGTAAACGCAGAAACACAAGATAAACTTGAAGAACTAAGTGGGTATGGTGTTTTACATATTGATTCTATGAGCATATCTTAGCTTTAAGCTAACCCTTAGATTTAGATGTTTAAATATGAATTGTTTCTATAATTTAGAAGCTATACTATCTTTATATAAGAATTCCTTAACATTTAGGGGCTAAAGCGAGACTTAGACACCCTCCTCCAAAAAAGCGAGTGTTTCATTGAACTGTCTATGACCGTTCTTCTACCTACATGTTTACATTATAACTAGTTTTCTAAACTATGTATTTACATCAATTTCACTCACATTTTTTTTCTTTTCACTAACCTTGTCAACACCTTATTAATGTAGGCCTTCTCTGACAAGAACAATTCCTCCTTATCTCTGGAGATTTCCATCCCTAGAGTCTTATTTGCTGCACCCAAATATTTCATCTCGAATTCATAACTCAGAAGCTCCTTCAGCTTCTCGATGTCACATGTCTTCTCTGAAGCTATGAACATATCATCCACGTAGAGTACCAAATAGATGAACATCGTATCCTTCAACTGACTCACGTAGACACACCAATCATAAGGACTTATGATGTAGTCCAAATTGATTATATAGCTGTCGAATCTCTTGTACCATTGTCTGAGAGACTGCTTAAGTCAATAGAGTGACTTCTGAAGCTTACATATATAGTCTTCATTTCCAAGAACTCGGAAACCATCCGGCTGAGTCATGTATATCTCTTCCTCTAGCTCTCCTTGATTAAACACAGTCTTCACATCAAGTTGATCAAGCTCCAAGTCCTGACGTGCTACCAGTGCTAGCAACACTCTAATGGAAGTATGTTTGACCACTAATGAGAATATCTCAGTGTAGTATACTCTCTCACTATGACTGAAACCTCTTGCAACAAATCAAGGTTTGTACTTTACTCCTTCTGCCGGTGATGCTCCATCCTTCAAGCACGGTTTCGAGGTTCGTTTATCTGTGCTATCTGGCGCCGGTGACTCTATTTCTCGCCGGTGCTGGGTTCCTATGACATTGCTGCTCTCCTCCTTTGTTCTACTGCTCATGTTTCCCTGCTTTGACTGGTGGTTACCGGTTTGTGTTTCTTGGCGCATCGATGAAAGTAGATCTAAATGGACGACAAGATGGATAAGCTTTTGGCTTTTCGTTATTGTTCCTCCGGCAACCCTTTCTCTTTGATTGGCCATCCCACCAGCGATGAGTCTAGAGGGTTCTCTCACCGTCGCTCTGTTATGGACTTCATGTACATCTCATGTTGGACTTCCCTCTGACTGTCGTAGGACAAGGCTCACCGTCGACTCTATCCAAGCTCTTCAACCTCTTATGGAGCGCTGCTTTCAACCGTCGAGCTCACCAAGCTCGGTTAACTCTCGATCATCTTCCTCTTTCGAGGAGAAGTCTTCATCACCATATCTTCTTCCTATGGAAAAAGGTGCCTTCTCGGCTACCATACTGAGTGTTTGCTTTAGTTCATTCATCAGTTAATTATCTTGTGTAGCGATCTCTACGGGATCTAAAGATGCAATCAAGATTATTTCGGTAATTCTTGTAGATGAGGTATGGACCTCAACATCAATTTATAGGACTATTTTCCAGCTGTCCGACTATGTCGTGAAAGATTTCTCGACATATTAAATCTCGTCTTAAATTAGTTGTCATCTTCGATTGAAGATCTATCTTGTTTAATTTTTTTATTTGTTTATTTATTATAGTTTATGTTTATTGTCACATAGGATGGATCATTCTTTCTTTCTATTATGCTGAAAGAAGTTTGGAATTAATAAAAAAAGTTAGTGTTAAAGAAAAGCATATATTTTCCGGAAAAGAAAAGAAGAAAATGTCAAAGGTAAGCATATATTTTCCGGAAAAGGAAAAAGAAAATGTCAAAGGTCAAACCGTAATAAGGTTAGGCCCCATTTCCCCATGTGCACTACTCGTTTTCGTTTTCTAATCTCTTGCGTGATATTAAGGGGATTGGAGAATCGACATATATATCAGCCGCCGTTCACGTCCAAAAATATATTTCGGCATACATTGGTTTTGGTTTTGATTCTTTTGTTTTTCTTCTCTACGAAAATTAATTTAACTTAGAATGAGTTATATTTTGGATTTTCATAGTTATTTTTGAATTCACTATATTATATCAGTTTATTAATTTTATTCTGAAATTCTAAAGATACTAAAACTCTGAAATTTCAATGATCTTCAAATCCGACTTCTTAAGAAAATAGTCTGTATTAACTAGTTATCCCATGATTCCCTCTATACATATATCATTTTTAGACATTAAAATGATGTCTATACAAAACATATAAAATCTACATATCACCCACTTGACTATAATGTTCGCAAATCTTGTAATAATACAGCCAAATTGATATTGACCAGCTATTTTATTTTGAGTTTTTGCTCTCTTTGAAGTCGTGGTGCATGTATTAGCTCCTCACCAACCAATCTCGTTCTGACTTTCAAAACTTAATGTGTGCGTATTATTTTAGTTTTCAAGAAGAATTACAAAATTTAACCGGGATGATAGCTTTTCCCAAAAACAAAAACATAAGATGGTAAAGTTTCATTAAATCAAAACTATCAGTTAATTTTAAAATGTTTATTAAAAAATTAAAATGTTTAATTTTCACTGAATTAAATATGGTTATTTAGTTATGAAATAAGCTATTTTTTAGTTTTTAATATCATCAAATTTTATTAAGATGAGTTGGAGCCTAATAACAAAAAGACAATAATACGTATTTTAGATAACATTTTGATAATTCTTACAGGGACAAGTTTTGAGAGATTTTTGTCTTCTCTATATTTATTATATATTTCATATTTTTATCATTTTGATTTTGTGTTCCTAATTTAATGTTTTTTTTTATTTTGTTTTTTTATCTTATAAAATTTTATATAACATTTTAAAGTTATCTCTGGAGACAAAGCACTAAGAACTGAAATATAATCTCCAAAAATTTTCTACTTTACAACTTTTTTCTCTAAAGACAATCTCTGAGAAACTATCACCTATTTAGCTACATACAATTTAATCTATATGCACAGAACTATCTAACTCAGTAGAAAAAAAGTTTCAATAATGAAACCTAACCTAAAATAATTTAATATTCACGTAATTAGAAGCTTAAATAAATCGAAGTGATGGTGAAATTTACAAATTAGCAAAAAGAAACTTCCTCTATATGTAACTATCAACATATAAGACTTCTGTATACGTCAACGAATTAGCGTTAAAAAAAAATCGCAATTGGTTACCTCTACCAAAAGGTTTGACTTTGAGTTAATAATAGTAACCAGTACCAAATATCAACGCGGTTCAGACAAAAATTTAATTCCCACTTTCATTTCTTTAGTTAGCACACCATTTATGTTCATTTGATTTCTCATTTTATAATCTGCAAATCAAAAGAAGAAAGAAAGAAACCTAAAGTGACGAATGCTAATGGCGTTCTCTGCTTGTCTTCTCTTGGTTATTGTGCAAATCTTCTCAGCTTTTTTTATTAGTCTTGCTCAAGATCAGTCAGGTAAAAACCACTAGTTATAACATCTTCATCAAACCTGGTTTGGTTTACTAAGTACACTTCTTTTCTTCTTCTTTAGGGTTCATCAGTTTGGACTGTGGTTCACTTAGGGGAACTACTTTTCGTGAGGGAACAACAAACCTTACTTACATCTCTGATGCGAATTACATCAATACCGGTGTTGGTAGAAGTATCAAACAAGCATACCGGACTCAGTTTCAGCAACAAACCTGGTATAAATAATAGGGCAATTATCTTAAATAGTCTTTTTTAAATTTTTGTCACAAAATAACTCTCGAAAAATAAAATGACCAAACTAACATTTTTTTTTGAAATTTTCATTTTTTTCCTTTTTTTTTATTTTTTTTTTGAAATTTGAAACTCTATCCCCAAACCCACCCCTTTACTCTAAACCCTAAAGTCTAAATTAGTTAACCCTAGAGATATAAATGCATATAAATAAAAAAATTTAGATTCTAAAAAACCCGATTTTGGTCATTTTTTTTCCTTAAAAACTATTTTTGTGAAAAACAAACTAAAAGGAGCTATCTAAGGGAATTTCTCTAAATAATATCCCTAATACTCCCTCTGTTTTACAAAGAGTGTCGTTTTACCATTTTTCCTTGTTACAAAAGAATGACGTTTTAGAATTTCAATGCAACTTATAGCTTAATATTAATTGCAAAATGCATTGATTTTATAAATAAATCTATTTATCTCAAATACTATTGCTCAAATAAGTGTAATTAATATAAACATAAATGCATTTCAATCATTTTCTTAATTTGTAAGAAATGTGTCTAAGTGACACTCTTTATAAAACGGAGGGAGTATCAATTAATTTCAATAGCTTGAAGCTCAAGCTATTCTTTACAAGTTGTTTATTTTACTTGTTTCACAAGGAACCTAAGGAGTTTTCCACAAGGCATAAGAAACTGCTACACCCTAAACCTAACCATAGGCGATGAGTATCTGATCAGAACAAACTTCTTACATGGAGGGTATGACGATAATCCCACCACGCAGTTCGAGCTCCACCTCGGGCCTAACCTATGGACTACAGTTTCAACCACAAACGAGACCCAAGCATCAATCTTTGAGATGATTCATGTCTTGAAGACCGACCGCTTACAAATCTGTCTGGTTAAAACAGGAGACTCAACGCCTTTTATCTCCGCTTTAGAGCTTCGTCAACTCAAGAACACAACTTACTTGTCTCGACAAGGGTCTTTGCAGCTCTTCATCAGAGCAGACGTTGGTGCAACTCTTAACCAGGGCTACATGTATTATATAAGTTCATGCCAGGTTTAAAAAACGTCTTAACAACCTCCTTAGGGCATCATTATCCCCGGTCTCTTAACCAGGATTCTTAACTTATGATTTGATATTTTTTTGTTTTTTGTTTTTTTTAATACTTTTCGGCTAAGAGAAAACTCTTATATCTTTGATTTAAGAGACGGTTCTTAATTTTTCTTATCCGAAACTAAGAACCCCGGTTAAGAGACCGAGGATAATGATGGTCTAATATATGTTCTTGCTTGTTCGTTTTAGGTACGGAATCGATGTGTTTGATCGTGTGTGGACACCGTATAACTTTGGAAACTGGTCACAGATTAGTACCAACCAGACAGTGAATGTCAACAATGACTACCAGCCACCAGAGATTGCTATGGTCACAGCCTCTGTTCCAACAGACCCAGACGCACCTATGAACATTTCCTTAGTTGGTGTGGAAAGCACCGTGCAATTCTACGTTTTTATGCATTTTGCCGAGATTCAAGAGCTGAAGTCCAATGAAACAAGAGAGTTCAATATCATGTACAATGGCAAGCACATCTATGGACCCTTTAGACCGCTTAACTTCACCACTTCTTCCGTGTTTACCCCTACAGAAGTTGTTGCCGATGCAAATGGGCAGTACACGTTTTCGCTTCAAAGGACAGGAAACTCAACGTTGCCTCCTCTACTCAATGGCATGGAGGTTTATTTGGTTAACTTGCTTCCGGAGCAAGAAACCGATGGAAAAGAAGGTTGGTAACTAACTACTTTTGTGATTTATAGTTGATCAAAAACCAAAATTTTACATAAAGTAGTTTATTTATCAGTTGATGCAATGATGAACATCAAGTCGGGTTACGGTGTGAACAAGATTGACTGGGAAGGAGATGCTTGCGCGCCACGGTCTTATAGGTGGTCTGGTGTTAATTGCAGTTACATTAACAATGAACAGCCCAAGATCATTTCTTTGTAAGCATAGAGTTTTCTCTGTTCATAGAGCAGAGTTTTGACTTGTACTTAATATGCTTTTTTTTATAGAAAAGGTTTTAAGAATCTTTGATTTTGAAAACAGGAACTTGTCTGCAAGTGGCTTGACTGGAGAGATATTGGAGTTCATATCAGATCTTACCAATTTAGAAGTTCTGTAAGTAGTTATACTCAAAATCTCTTAGAAACTGCAGCCATGTTGTGATTTTTAAAGTCATGTTTTGATATATTTTTTTGGCTTTAATTTTTTTGCAGCGACTTGTCTAACAATACTTTAACTGGTTCGGTTCCAGAGTTTCTAGCAAACATGGAAACCTTAAAAGTCATGTAAGTTCAAGCACTAAGTGGCTCTAATCTAAAACATTCATTCAATGAACACCAACAAGAAAACAATTATTTTGTAACCTTTGTTTCCCACTCTGTTTCTCTCAGAAACCTATCAGACAATGAGCTAAATGGTTCAATCCCTGCTACTCTTCTCGATAAAGCACGAAGAGGAACAATTTCACTAAGGTAATATTAATATATAAACATTGTATTTTAACATTTTACAAAAAAATATACAAAACCTTGCGTGTGAGCCAAGTAAAAGAAAACGATTAAATTCTTAGACCTTTCTAATCATATTTTTTCTTTCAATCATATATATGAAACTCTAGTCTTGAAAGAAACACCGGACTCTGTTCTTCCATTTCATGCACCACCACGAAGAAGAAGAAGAAAAACACTGTTATTGCACCTGTTGCAGCATCACTTGTTTCAGTCCTCCTCATCGCAGCTGGAATCGTTACTTTCCTTGTGCTCAAGAGGAAGAAGAGAGACAAGCTTGGTCTTTATACCAGTTCAGGAAGCGGTGCAACACCGTTACATTCGAGGTCTCACCACGGTTATGAATCTCCAGTGATAGCAAAGAACCGCAAATTGACTTACATTGATGTTGTTAAGATCACAAACAACTTTGAGAGGGTTCTTGGTAGGGGAGGTTTTGGTGTGGTTTATTATGGAGTATTGGATAACGAACCAGTTGCTGTTAAGATGCTCACTGAGTCTACTGCACTTGGTTACAAACAGTTTAAAGCAGAGGTAATAACATATTGAATAGATATTGAACCAAATGTTTTTAAAAAATGGAGTTTGATTTTCTTCTTGGATATGTTTCTGTTTTGTTTACTTATTAGGTTGAGTTGCTTCTTAGAGTTCATCACAAAGATCTCACCTGTCTTGTTGGATATTGCGAAGAAGGAGATAAATTGTCTCTCATCTATGAGTTCATGGCGAATGGAGACTTAAAAGAGCACTTATCAGGTCTGGTTTTGTCATACAAAATGTTCTTAAACGTTTTGGGGTCTCAAGATTCTGATCTTTCTGTTTTCAAATATGATTTTCAGGGAAGCGTGGACCGTCGATACTAACTTGGGAAGGAAGGCTTCGTATAGCAGCCGAGTCAGCTCAAGGATTGGAGTATTTACACAATGGATGCAAACCGCAAATAGTTCACCGTGACATTAAGACAACTAACATCTTACTAAACGAGAAGCTCCAAGCTAAGCTTGCGGATTTCGGGCTTTCGCGGTCTTTCCCACTTGGAACTGAGACTCATGTCTCAACCGTAGTTGCAGGGACTCCTGGATACCTTGATCCTGAGTAAATTCTAATCTCTTCTCTCAACAATGTTGCTGAATGTTTTATTTCTTGTTAGATTCTTTAACATTGTGGGCTTGTCTTTCTTCCATTTTCAGGTACTACAGAACAAATTGGTTGACAGAGAAAAGCGATGTGTTCAGCTTCGGTGTTGTTCTACTTGAGCTAGTAACAAACCGACCTGTGATAGACCAGAAAAGGGAAAGGTCACACATAGGTGAATGGGTTGGTTTGATGTTATCAAGAGGAGACATTAATAGCATTGTGGATCCTAAGCTTCAGGGAGACTTTGATCCTAACACGATATGGAAAGTTGTTGAGACCGCAATGACTTGTCTGAATCCCTCTTCTTCAAGGAGACCAACGATGACTCAAGTAGTTATGGAACTGAAAGAATGTCTGAACATGGAGATGGCCAGAAACATGGGAAGTCGTATGACGGATTCAACTAACGATTCTTCAATCGAGCTGTCCATGAATATCACAACAGAGCTTAATCCTGGAGCTAGATGAATCAAGTCTGTATAAACAAATCTGTTTGAGGCTGGAGGTTTCTTCGTACACACGTTTCTTTTGCTCTGTTTGTAATGAACAGAGTCAGTCTTAGTTGTATACTCTGTTCCGCTTAATTGTTTATTTTAAAATGTGGTCATCTTATCATCTTTTTTTATTTAAATGAAGAAAGTAATTGTGAATTAGTTCTGACAACCAATATTGTTTTTTTTTTTCAAAATAAACTCTATATTCATCTTTTTTATTTTTGCATTTGGACAATCAAACGGTTTACTTACTTTTTTTTTTTTTGTTACACAACATATTTCATTCATATTCTTAATCGATTACAAGAGCAACATCGGATAAACGATGTGCCATCGTACTAGAGATGTCTAGAACAAAGCAATAGAGAGATAGAGACACAAACTTAGACAAGTTTGATAAAATATCGAAAGACTTTTCAAAGATACTACACACAAGTAAAATTATGGATAAACGTTTATGAATTATTTTAAAATACACAATCAAAATGCAGCAAAAGATTCATCTTTATGCAAACCTAGCGAGCCGTGGGGTTCATGTCAGTTCCAAATGTCATGGTCACTTTTCTTGAACTCCTGGATTCCATGTCACAACTCGTTCCTCCTCTCGAGTTTTCAAGTGTTAAACATTCAATTAGCTCAATAACAACTTGAGACATAGTCGGTCTACTCGCTGAAGAAGCATTGACACAAGCCATTGCTAGCTCAACAAATTTCCAAACAGAATCAGAGTGGTAATCGTCTTTAAGTCTTGGATCTATAATGTTTTTAATATCTCCTTTGGTGACCATTAACCCCACCCATTCTGCTATGTATGGTGTTTCACGATTCTGGTCAATCACTGGCAAATTTGTTATGATCTCCAATAAAACAACTCCAAAACTATATACATCACTTTTCTCAGTCAACCAATTTGTGTTGTAGTATCTGCAAACAAGAATGTAAAGACATTGTCAGGATTTTTAATGAGTTGAAGTAAGAGCAGAACACATATGTTTTCAAAGAGATAGTTGAGTACTCTGGATCAAGGTAACCAAGAGTTCCTGCAACAACTGTGGATACATGGCTTTCTCCATCGTTTGGGAATGATTTAGAAAGCCCAAAATCGGCAATTTTGGCTTGGAAGTTTTCGTCCAACAATATATTTGCTGTTTTTACATCTCTATGAACAATTGGTGGTCTGCATCCTTTATACAAATACTCCAATCCTTGTGCAACAAATTCATTTTTTGTGGAAGTTTATCATATAAAACAAAAGTTATCGTGAGGAAAATGATCATTAGGCTTCACTAACCTTGTGCAGCGTCTACTGCTATATTTAGTCTAGTTCCCCACCTTAAAACAGAGGAGTGATGCTTCCCTATGTTTTTTCACTAAGGCATTAGCTTATGTTCAAGAGGGACATGTTATCATTGGATCCCATGTGATTTGTTTACCTGACAAAAGCTCCTTCAAGTCTCCATTGGACATATATTCGTATACGAGAACCAAGTCTTTCCCTTTTTCGCAATATCCAACCAGGCCTACCAAATTCTTGTGATGAACTCTCAAAAGAAGATCAACCTAAAAAAAAACACAAAAAATATACAAATAAATGGTTCATATCCAACAAAACTTGGTAAAAGATTGTGTGTGTTTTACAAGTACCTCTGCCTTGAATTGTTTGTGCCCATGAACTGAACCCTGAGAGACTACTTTAACAGCAACTTGTTCCGTACCATTTACATATCCATGATAAACCATGCCGAACCCTCCTTTTCCAAGAACCCTTTCAAAGTTATTTGTCATTTCAGTAACCTCTGCGTAAGTAAATCTTTTCTTTTTCGTTATTCTCGGTGGCTCCGATCTTGGTGTTCTACCCTTTCCTGCAACACAAAAATATTTAATATGATTTTGTAGTTTGATATGTGGTATTACTGTATATATGAACATTAATAAATTTGTTATGAATACCTCTACTGTTTGATGATCTTTTCCTTTTGAGAACGAAAAATGTAACCAATGCACTTGCAATAATAACCACTGAAGCAACTGATGCAACAACTGGTACAATCATACTCTTTTTGGGATGTCCACTTTTTGTAGGTTTATTAACACATGAACTTTCTGTGCAACTAAGGTTAGGGTTGCCTTCAAAACTGTGAATTATAAATGCTATTCAGTATAAAGTGTATGGTATTCAACAAATGAAGATAATATGAGAAGTGTCCTACTTCAGCTTCATTCCTTTCTTTTGTAGAAGCTTTTGTGGAAGTTGGCCACTAAGATTGTTTCCACTTAAGTTTCTGTTATGGTAGAAAAATGATGTAAATAACACAAGTAGGAAATTTTAAGAAAGTGCTAACTAAAATACCATTTTATGATTCATTCATACAGTCTTGTTAAGTACATACATGATAAAAAGAGATTTCATGTCAGCTAGAAATTCAGGCACAACACCGGTCAAGTGGTTGTTTGATAAGTCCCTAACATTTGGTGAAAACAAATTATCCATCACAGTAGAGAAACCAAAAAAAATGTGAGTATTATTCATTTATGTTTGCTACTTACAGTTCTTGTAGATTGGTTAGATTCTGAATGGCAGGCATAATTATATCAGTCAATCCATTTGAAGATAAGTTTCTAGTAATGCATTCATGAAAATATATAATACATTTAGAACAAAGAACTGACTGAACCATAATACAAAGATTGTTAAAACTTACAAGGAAGTGATTGTTGGTGGAGTCGAACTATCGGTGTTGTTGCAGTTTAGACCAGCCCACAAGTACTCTTTGGGGACACATGGATCTCCTTGCCAACTAACTCTACTCAATCCGTAAGCAATTTGGATCTTCTTGATAGCAACCACTGGAGGCATTACATAGTTAATGATATTAAGAATTGAAACCATTTGCAGATATCACAAATGTAAATTTATGTACACACCTTCATCTTGGTTTGTTTCTGACTGAGAAAGTTCAACAACAGTAAGAATCTCCAAAGCATTAAGGAGAGGAGGAAGAGTTGAATTTTTTGTTTTCACCAGCTGCAAACGGCAAGCTCCTCTTTCGCATCTCAAAGTCGAGTCAGGTTGAGCCATCATAGTTACAATGCCTAACTTTTTAGGACTAAAAGGTTCAGAAAATTCATTTCCATTCAGCAAAACATTGAATTCTCTGGTCTCATTGGCTAACAAAGTTTGAATCTCTGCAAAGTGAAGGTAAATGTGAAACCGTGTTGTAGAATCCTCCACGTTCCAAGGAATGTCCCATGTCCCATTATCATTTACATAAGTTGCAGCCGATGACATCACACTTTGAGGTGGATCAAAACCATTAGAAGTGTTTACACTGAGGGTTGTAGTTACTAAGTTCCACTCCTTCTCTACCATTGGGAACCACCTACGGTCATAGACATCATCAGGGTACCTGCCACAATGTTAAATTAATTCTCCTTAGAAGAACAGACATCTCTCAACGGGAATCATACCTATTCATTTTCATGTTTTGTGACATCTCTCTATCTAGATTTTAGGGAAAAAAAACTGTATCAAGAACCAAGATAAAGATTCATTATCACATATCAAAGCTTTACTTACCGTAAAATGCGACTAGAACCTTTAAAATAAGTTCTTGATAAGAACTGCAAGGAGCTCGCAGAGTCACTAATGTAGATATCACTTCTCAGTGGCCGTAGCTCCAGAGTTGATATCATTGGAGTAGTTGTTCCCGTCTTAACAAGACATATCTGCAAAGAGCTTAACTTGGACATGTGAATAATCTCCCTATACTGACCACCTGGAACGGTGGTAGCATTCAAATTCACCGTTGTCCATTTATTAGGGCCAAGAAAGAGATCAAAGTTTGGGAGTGTTTGAAAACCATCGTAATTTCCATAAAAGAAGGAAGCTCTAATCAGATACTTTGTTCCTTGCGTGACCTTCAAGTTATAACAGTTCCGTTGTCCTTCTGTGAAGTATCTCAACGTTGCAAAAGCCTTTTCGAAGTTTCTCTCAGAATCCTTATCAACTCGACCGTTCTTTCCACTCTCAACGAAACTAGCATCTGAGGTGAATGTTAATCCGGTTGTTGGATCGGTGTATGGAGACCCATCAGGTAACAAACCACAATCCAAAGTGATGAATCCTAACAAGAACAGAGTAAAAGAATGTAAGAGTCTTTACAATACTTTTAAACATTAAAAAAAAAAAAAAAAAAAAAAAAAAAAAAAAAAAAAAA